>JAMWET010000845.1:0-5000 GCA_024036415.1 Prochilodus magdalenae
GAGAGAGAGAGGGAGGGAGAGAAGAGAAAGAAGAGAGAGAGAGGAGAGAGAAATGGAGAGAATGAGAGGAGAGAGAGAGAGAGAGAGAAAGAGGAAATGAAAGAGAGAGGACAGAAGGAGAGATAGAGTGACAAAGAGAAATTAAAAGGGAGAGAGAAGGAGAGAGGAGAGAGAGAGAGAATGAGAGGGGGAGAGAGAGAGAGAGGAGAGAAAGAGGAAATGAGAGAGAGAAGACAGAATGAGAGAGAGACTGACAAAGAAAATATAAGGGAGAGAGAGAGAGAAGGAGAGAATGAGAGAGAGAGGAGAGTGAATGAGAGTGAAGGAAAGAATGAGAGAATGAGAAAGGTTGAGAAATTAAAAATGAACAGAGAGTGGAAGAGAGAGAAGGACAAACAGAGTAACTCAAAAAAAAGAAAGGACAAAATGAGAAAAAGGGAAGGGAGTAAAAACGGACAAGAACGCTCTGAGATAGTGCAAGGGAGACTTACGAGAGAAGGTCGAGAGAGAGGATAGCGAGCGACATACAGACAGACAGCCTCGAGAGACAGAATGGGCAAGAAGAAGCATACGAAACGGAGAAGATGGCAATCAGAGAAAGCAAGGTAGAGGAGAGGGAACTAGCAGAGAGAGAGAGAGTGCAATAGACAGAGAAGGAAGCGACACGGAAGTAAGAGAGAAGGAGAAGAGTCGAGAGGCGAGAAAAAGAAAGCGATATAGTTGGTAAAGAGGACAGAGAGACTACAATACTGAGAGAGGGACATGACAGAAAGTAGAACAAGTAAGTGGAGAGTGACCACGAGAAGAGAGAGACAGAAAGAGAGAGAGAGAATGAGAGAGAGAGAACAAGAGAGAGGGAGAGTGAGAGAGAAAGAGAGAGACAGAAAGAGAGAGAGAGAGAGAGAGAGAGAGCACGTCTAAACTACAGTGCAGTCTCAGAGGGAGCTGTAGTCCCGGCTGTGCTGGAGAACTGACTTCCAACCCTGCAATCTTCAGGCCCCGTAATTAGAAGAGCTGGCCAGGGGGGAGGACGAGAGAGAGAGAGAGAGAGAGAGAGAGAGAGAGAGAGAGAGAGAGAGAGAGAGAGAGAGAGAGAGAGAGAGAGAGAGAGAGAGAGCGCGGTGGGGCGAGCGAGGCCTATTTTGAAGACTAAATTATAACTCTCCTGCCGTCTTTCTGCGACTGTAAAATAGCAACCCTCTCTTCTTGTCCAAACGCCTAGAAATGTTTTTCCTACCATTCCCGGTGGTCTTCTGCAAGAGAGACTCAACAGGTGAAAAAAACAAAAAAAAAGCCTGAGGCCCTCATTCGCCCCACCCAAACCATCGCTTAGTCCGCGGCGCTTGATGGCCTTAGCAGATTAGACTAAACAAATGTTAGTGCTACATGGACAGACCGCCACTAAATAAACCGCCTGCTCTCCAACCACTTACAGTCAGTCAGAAAGTCCACCCAGGAGCAGAGGGGCCCTCTCAGAACCGCGTTCAGTCGGGCTTCGGGCCGAATCCACAGTTCTTTCATTCTAGACTCTAAACCGGAGACAACTACACTTTCATTAAAGCTCTTCAGGTCGGCAGAGGAGTCAAGCACCACAGTGGAACTCCAAAGGTCAGCAAAACTCCACAGGTCAGCAGAACTTCAAAGGTCAGCAGAACTCCACAGGTCAGTAGAGCTCCACACGTCGGTAGAGCTCCACAGGTCGGTAGAGCTCCATACGTCAGTAGAGCTCCACAGGTCAGTAGAGCTCCATACGTCAGTAGAGCTCCACAGGTCAGTAGAGCTCCATACGTCAGTAGAGCTCCACAGGTCAGTAGAGCTCCATACGTCAGTAGAGCTCCACAGGTCAGTAGAGCTCCACAGGTCAGTAGAGCTCCATATGCCAGGAGACCTCCATACGTCAGTAGAGCTCCATACGTCAGTAGAGCTCCGTACGTCAGTAGAGCTCCGTACGTCAATAGAGCCCCATACGTCAGTAGAGCTCCACAGGTCAGTAGAGCTCCAAAGGTCAGTTGAACTCCACAGGTCAGTAGAGCTCCATACGTCAGTAGAGCTCCATACGTCAGTAGAGCTCCATAGTTCAGCAGAACTCCACAAGTCAGTGGAACTCCAAAGGTCAGTAGAGCTCCATACGTCAGTAGAGCTCCATACGCCAGTAGAGCTCCATACGCCAGTAGAGCTCCACAGGTCAGTAGAGCTCCAAAGGTCAGTTGAACTCCACAGGTCAGTAGAGCTCCATACGCCAGTAGAGTTCCACAGGTCAGTAGAGCTCCAAAGGTCAGTTGAACTCCACAGGTCAGTAGAGCTCCATACGTCAGTAGAGCTCCATAGTTCAGCAGAACTCCACAAGTCAGTGGAACTCCAAAGGTCAGTAGAGCTCCACAGGTCAGTAGAATTCCGTAGGTCAATTGAACTTCAAAGGTCAGTGAGGAATTCCAAAGACCAGTAGAGTTCCACAGCAATGCTCCCTTGCCCTATCCAGTTGTATCCGTCTGCTTGGCTCAAGCTGGTGGGTCACTGGAGAGAGTCGACCCCTAAACTGGGGGCTATGTAGCGACCCTCCACAGGATGGCGCTGGGCTCTAGAAGCTGGGGGGGCATTGCCACACCAGGAGGATCATGGGAGGTGCATAGGAGACCAGCTTATTGTTGTTGTTAGTGTCATAGTCCCTGGGCGATTTGGGTCGTCAGTTATTCCAAAACAGGGACACTAGTGTTCCCTGGGATAGTGTCATGTTGACTACACCTAGCAAACCGGAAGCGGCTGGAATGTGCTCACGGCTCTGACATCATAACGTGATGGATTCCACACGGAGCGTTTCACAGCCCAGTTTCCATATACGGACTGAGGAACGGACACTGCGGCTTTGACACGTTAGCGGCGTTCGCGCGGGCCGAACCCTTATTTCTCCGGAAAGCATGGAAAATTCCGTTGACCTCTGGAAAAGAGGACTCTCGGATAACAGCATGGGCTATATATTTTTCCGCCTTATCATACGCGTCTGCTGACAGGCCCGCCTCCCGGGCATCCACGGCTAAACATCTCGCTGGACGTTAATCCTAAGCACAGCCACGAAAATCCCTCCACCGAACGGTGACCTTACTCGCTATCGCGTCATCTCCATACGCTCGGCTCCCCCCAAACACGCCGCGCTCCCTCCTAGAGCCACTTAAACTCGTCAGCGGCCCGATTACATCTCTTCCTGTTTCTCAAAGGCAGCTTCATGCAATCCAGCTGCCCTCTCAGTGACCACGCTTCAGAGCCACTACAGTTACCTGATCTTCATCAGCAGAACCAAATACGACCCATCATTAAGCAGTCACAGCCCCAGCGAACCTCTCTCTCTCCCTCTCTCTCTCTCCCTCTCTCTCTCATTCAATATTTCCTAAAGCCCCCTTCGCTCGTGCATAAGAGGAGCCAGCCAAATCTGCCCTGACCCCCTTTTGATCAAATTACCCGCAGAACAAATAAAGAAACAAGGAAGGAAAACATCTCGAGCTAGCCTACATGCTACGGCTTAGATCTCGGCGAGGTTCGAACTAACTCGAACCAAATGTAAGCGAGATGGTTCGCTCAGACGCATCAGAGGCCCAGGCAACAGTCTGACCATTGTGTCGGCTTGTAGCTGCACCCCGAGACAAAACATGGCCTGTTATACGGCACTCCTACAACGTAGCTACGGCACCAAACCATTTCACCTCCCAGAGACTTCCACAGGTGTACCGAACCCCGTCTTGGCCGTGCAAGCAGGGACGGGTCTTACCGCTGATATACCTGACTGACCCAACAGCCATGATTACGGACATCCAGCGAGCAGTGGTGTCCTCCATGAGTCTTCCTGTTGGTGCTAGCGCCATTGGCAGACGGCTGCACCACGCAGGACTACATGCACCATTACCACGACTGTCCTTAACACCACGTCACCGTCACCAAAGACTGCAGTGCCAGATGACCAACAAACCCGTGTGTGGAGGCACTGTGGTCGTATGTCACACATCCAGAAGGCCTGGTGTCACTCCACCTCCACCCCTACCGCACCATCTGCAGGAACTGTGTGAGGATGTTCAAGCTGCAGGGGATGGATTATCACAGGACACCATTAGGAACCTCTACAGCTCCATACCGAGACGTCTGGCGTGTTGGGTTAGCAAACACGGCGGCCCGACGCCATACTGAGAGACAGACTTCTGTATGTGTAGCTCAATAAATATTGATCATATCAGTCTAAATTTATCATCAGTTATTGATCCTGGTCACCTTTATCTTCCTTCCCAACACCACCCCAACCCCACACCTCCTTCTGGGTGCAGCTGTTCTTCTGATGATGGGTGTAGATGCACTGATTACACCATGAAAGTCTTGGCTTGTTTACATTGACCTAACAATGTAAGTGGATCAGACACAGCAGTGCTGCTGGACACCTCAGTGTCACTGCTGGACTGAGAATCATCCACCAACCAGAACTATCCAGTGTCCAACAGCGTCCTGTGGGCAGCGTCCTGTGGGCAGCGTCCTGTGGGCAGTGTCCTGTGACCACTGACGAAAGACTAGAGGATGACCAGCACTGCACTGTGCAGCAGCAGATGAGCTATCATCTCTGACTGTCCATCTACAGGTGGACCAGCAAGGTAGGAGTGTCTAATAGAGTGGACAGTGAGTGGACGCAGTGTCTAAACACTCCAGCAGCACTGCTGTGTCTGATCCACTCACACCAGCACCACACACACTAACACACCACCACCACACACATAAAAGCTGCTAGGAAATACATGAGCTTTTGCACCATATCCTGTTTCAGAAGCCTGCAGAGGCCAGACTCTGGATATGATATGGATCTGAGGAAAGTCGCTGGACCGGCCCTTTAATTTGTGTGATTGACGAGTAGCTGTAAAGCCCTGGTGCTTAATCGGGATCTGTGTCTGACTTATGGAGTCGCTGTTCTCCTGCGGCTGAAGTCAAATATTATCTATTGGCATCGTGATGTAACGTACGACCCAGAGCTG
>JAMWET010000845.1:7500-17500 GCA_024036415.1 Prochilodus magdalenae
AGATAGATAGACAGACAGTCAGATAGATAGATAGATAGATAGATAGATAGATAGATAGATCAACAGACAAACACACAGACAGATAGATAGATACAGATAGACAGATATAGATAGACAGACGGACAGATAGATAGATAGATAGATAGATAGATAGATAGATAGATAGATAGATAGATAGATAGATAGATAGATAGATAGATAGATAGATAGATACACAGATACACAGACAGACAGACAGATAGATAGATAGATAGATAGATAGATAGATAGATAGATAGATAGATAGATAGATAGATAGATCGATCTATGTCCATTCCTGATACACCCCAAAATGGCCGTGTTGTACTACGAAGGAATAGAGCCCCCTGGGGAACCACCGTGGTACCACCTATCGGTTGCCTTTTCTTGGGGGTGTCCCACATAACCTTGACTCTTTTCAGGGTTCAGAATTCCACGTAGCTAAGCATCCAAGTTCTGGAAGTAGAGCGTTTTGTCTTATCCACGACAACCTGCTTCATGAACATGCAGTTCAACTTAAAGCTCTGGCCTTAGAAGCCTTTCGGCCTCCAGCTGAAGCCTGAGGGGGGAGCAGGGCCGAGCTGTTTTTATCCACAGCCTTCCTCTAAATGAGAGGCTTCTCTGACACGTAGCCCATACTCAAGATGCCATCACAATCGGAGCTCCACTTTTTTTTGCGGCCAGCGGCCGAGCGCTGCTGCTGCTTAGCACTTAGCGCTTAGCAGCTAGCCTTTGACAAAAACAGAAAGGTGGTTATTTAGCCGGTGGAGGGGCCGCGCGACAGGGCTCCGCGCAGATCTCTGTCATTTCCAAAAACTTTAATCATGGAGCTGGAAATTACAGTTATGGAAATCACTCCCTTCGCTTAAACAGAGGGCAGAAAATAAGCGGCCTCGCTGCAGCCGGGGCTTCGAGGAGCCTCGAGAGTGTTTATTATCCTCAGACAACAGAGCAGGAAGAGGGTTAAAACGGCCTAGGGGTTCGGGCCCAGATCTTACCAGATATGGCAAGAAGTGTTCCCTTTAATTTTACAATCTGACCGTGACGTTTCTCGTGAGTGCTGCTGATACTTTGGCGATAAACATTGGAGGTGTGTAGGACATTGTATAAACCGCAGGCCTGTGTTTCTGGGCACAGTAAAAATCCAACCTTACGGACAAGTGCTATAAAAACGAGCTTCCTTCCACGTTGCTCCGCGTTACATGGTTTAGATTTCGTAGTATATACATTTGCTTAGCCTCTTACGCTTTATGGCCGCTGGGAGACCAGCCTAAGAGTGCTTTGGACTAGCTGATATAAGACGAATGCTATGTTTAACTGGACCGTGCGTTGCTACACGGATCTGGCAATGCCTTAAAGTCGACTGTGACGTGTGCGGTGAAGTTAAATGACAGTCATTACACTAATAACACTCGGCAATTACACTTAGCCTTCCGACCTGTATGCTAAAACCCGACGCAGGGTTGCTAATAATGAGTGACGTCTAGTAGAGTTAGCGTGGTTACTTTCATAACGCCAAAAAGGGGACATGTTACAGGACGGGGGGCGGGCATGATACTAGAGCAGAGTTAAAATCATAATCCAACCCGTGTAACACATAACCGATGCTTTCCTCACCTAACTGGGTGGAATGGGTGACATTCATGAGTCAGACGGAAGCTAACTAATTGATTAGCATTTAGAGAGTTGACCTGTGGTTAGGCTGTAGGCCAGCCATGTCACATGACCTTGGCAAACCAATTAAATGCAAGGCTTGTCTTTTGACACGGACGTTAGACGGAAGACTGGGAGTTGAGAAACCGGACCGCCTGGCCTAAGACCGGACGTGTGGCTAGAGCTAGCCTACTATGCAAACCCATTCAAAATGCTAGCTAAGCCCTACTAGCCTACGTAGCATGGCTCTGAAGTATTTCCTCCACTGCTGCTATGATTTACGCAAGCGCTCAACACAGGAAGGCTATCTAAGCGGAGCCAAATGAGCAGGAGAGCATGCTTCGTATTTAACGTGTTCCATCCATCCGTCATGTCTGCGAAATGATATAAGGAAAAAAGCAGGAACACAACTCTTAGCTAAACCCGGGCCTTTGAATGGGGTATCATGTGTCAGCAGTTGAACCGAGCAGCAGGCGACTAAGTGCTTCCTGTCTGTCAGCAAGGTTTGTGTAAGAGAGCAGAACATGGGGCAGAGGTGTGGGGGGTGGGACGGGGGGACGCCAGAGAAAATGCTTCACTGCCATATTGGAGCTGGTCTATATTATCCCTGCCCCCACGTTTCCGGAGGGCTCCTAAAGCTGCCCTCAGTTTCGGAGTGATATTCCCGGCTGGGTATTCTCCGGTACGCTCCAGTAAATGATTTCTCCCAAAGATTCCATTAATGCTGTCTTATTTATTTATATGGATATTAGAATATTAGCATATTAGCATATACGTACTAATTCCAGCTTAGCGTATCCATCTATCTATCTATCTATCTATCTATCTATCTATCTACCTATCTATCTGCATTTTTGTTGATTTTTATTTTTATGCATCGTTTGAACACAGGAGCTGCTGTTTACACTGTGTGAAAGTTTCATAATGAATGGACCAACAGAAATGGCCCAAAACTGCTCTGGAAAACGTCTGGTTCCATTGACTTACATTCAAATGAAATTTGGTTTTGCCCTCTCCTGTAAAGTTGCTATTTTGGAGATACTGTTTTTTCTTTGAACAGTGATGATATACACAGTATATGCGTATAATATTTTGTATAGCGTATATATACATATATAGTGTATATAGTGTGTGTGTATATGCATATAATCGCTGTCCAAAGAAAAACAAGTATCTCCAAAATGGCAACTTCACAGGAGAGGCCAAAAACCTCTTTCAGTTTTAATGTAAGTCAATGGAACCAGACGTCTTTCCAAACACTTCTGAGTCATTTCTGTTGGTCCATCCATCATGCAAATCTCACAAGGTGTAAACAGCAGCTGCTGTTTTCAAATGATGCATAAAAGTTAAAATGGACACATGTATTTCATTGGACAGCAACGATATATCTCTATATATATATATATCTATATATATATATATATATACAGGCTATATATATATATAGCCTGACTACATGTTTAGTTATAAAGTAAACATAATTAGTTCATTTATGTATACAGTCATCATCAAATGTACAACTGCTGCACCCAGAAGGAGGTGTAGGAGTGCGGTGGTGTTGGGAAGGAAGATAAAGGTGACCAGGATCAATAACTGATGATAAATTTAGACTGATATGATCAATATTTATTGAGCTACACATACAGAAGTCTGTCTCTCAGTATGGCGTCGGGCCGCCGTGTTTGCTAACCCAACACGCCAGACGTCTCGGTATGGAGCTGTAGAGGTTCCTAATGGTGTCCTGTGATAATCCATCCCATGCAGCTTGAATATCCTCACACAGTTCCTGCAGATGGTGCGGTAGGGGAGGAGGTGGAGTGACAGCAGGTCTTCTAGACGGGCCTGTGGTCATAAAGGTCTGCGTGCATGTAGTCCTGCGTGGTGCAGCCGTCTGCCAATGGTGCTGGTACCAACAGGATGACTCACGGAGGGCATCACTACTCACTGAATGTCCGCAGTCGTGGCTGTTGGGTCAGTCAGGTACAGAGATAAGGCCCGTCCCCATCCCACTTCTCGGGGGATATATAATTCTCGGGAGGGATGGCGAGGTGGTGCCGGGGGTAGTGCTGTCTCACAGTGAGGTTTCGATTCCTAGCTGGAGGGGTCTGGGGTCCCTTCTGGAGTTGATGGAGTTGATACGCTCTCCCTATGAGTCCCAAGACATGCAGTCAAGTGAGTTGAAGATTTGTGACCTTGCCACTACATGTGAGTGTGCATCTCTGTGCCCTGCAATGGACTGGCGGCCTGTCCAGGGCGTGTCCTGCCTTCCACCCAGTGCACCCCAGGATTAGCAGCTCAGAAGATGAACGAATAGAGTTCTTCTCTCGTGTGTGTATGGTGCTGTACAGCTACTGAGAGTTTCTAGCCATGGGCCTCCAATCGAATGCTCTTTTATTGAACACGGCAGCCGGGTAGAACAGCCAGGACCGGTCACTCCCAGGAACACATTTTTCGGACATGGTAAACACTCAACCGACCTAACTACCCCACAGCCCAGTCCAGAACAGTCCCCAGTGCCCTTGAAGAGGGTGCTCCCCATGCGCTCCTGCATTAATCCACATTCCTCGCACTCCAAGTTCAAAGTGCACACTCGCTCTGTTGAACAGGCCTTGTACAGGCCAGGGGATTTCAGCTTTAGTGAGGGGATGGGCGTCAGAGAAAAGCCCCCAAACCTGCAACCCCCCACCACCACCCCACCCTTCACACACCTCCCCCACCCCCCCACCCCGAACACACTACTCAAAGACTCTGTTCTCACATGACCTGGTGAAATGGAGATAATGGCTAAGGGGGAGGTGTGCTGTGTTTTGGAGTGAGCTGGTGGTGTTAGACAGCCTGTCAGGATCTTCATAATTCAGCTACAGAGACATCAGCTTGTTTGTGAACGTTCCTCCTCCGTCTTCTTCCTCTTCTTCTTCTTCCCCTCCTCCTAACACCTTTTCTTTGTTTACAGACAGACTGGATTTCTTCCAACTCTGAAGTCTCTCATTTAGAACTCTTTGATATTATCCGGCGTGTTGGAGCAGGCAGGCCGTTTCACCACACCAGTGGCAGAAGACTTTCCCGCACGCTAAGGGAACACTTGAAATGCTAATGTTGCTGACAGTGGAAGCCACTGCGAACAATGGCTAATGGTGAATCTGGACCAAACACGACCATTTCCTACGTAAAGGACAGGGCTAACTTTGCTAACCTTAGCATCTCTATAGGATTTGAGAAGTAGGCTGGTCCAAAGTTACCAGTGGTGCTTATTAGCATTAGCAGCTCTAGATTGGACACAGACATTCTAATAACCCCAATTCCAGTCATTCCAGCTTCCTCCGAGTTGTAACCTTTGCTCGATGCCGTCATTATCCAGCTAACGCCTCTTAAATACTTACTCACCTACAATCGAGTCAGGCCGTGACCTTCTCTTCAGCTCCTGAAGTCCTTACCAATAGGACGACCTACTCTATATCAACCTAGATTGCACCTGGAAAAAAATTCAATTTCTGATTAGCAATTTTTCCACTCGGAATGTCAGGAATTCGGCGCACCTAACAGCGGGGACTGGTTTTGGCCTGGACTGGACAAGTTTCTGGATGTAGGCCACATCAATGTTCAAACACTCTGGCATCAAAGAATTGGGCAGTTGGGCCAGATTTGGTGGATGCCTTCCCTGGCACAATTCCGAGGAGAATTCCCTGTAGACTGGGATTTTATCCACTGCTGGTAGACCCGTATGACCGTACGCTTGCACACACCTGCAGATTCAGCTACTTCCTTCACACTATGGTCTTTGGCCACGCCCACATGCTCAGTCACTCCTTTTAGCCAATCGTTAACATTTGCTCTGGAGCGTTTTCCACACATGGAACGAGACATTCCCTGCACTGTAGCACCTCTTCCCAATCTATGGATCCCATCACTCACAGCCCACAGGTATTTATAGCCCCATCATCCTCGTGCTGCGCCATCTGCAGGAGCCTGAAGGTACTGCCACCTTAAACACGTGAGGTGACTCATTTCTCTTGCAGTGAGCTAGCAAGCATGATTCTGTAGATGTAAAGGTTCTTGGAATTTCATTCCCAGAAATCATAAAACTTTCTAAGTGGGCCGAGAAGCCTGAGAAATTCCCCTCTGACTGCAGCCCTTTAGCTGTATGCAACACGATGTTAGCGGCAGGCTACATGCTTCCACTCGCAGTTAGCCAAGTTAGCATATCCACCGCTCTTTCAAAGGACGTGTTTAAGATTCCTCCAAATGCTTTCACTGCAAGGCCAATTAAAGCCCGAGCTTAGCACATCTCATCCCAGACCGTCCAGCCCGTTTCTCATTACAGCATGCTTTTGATATCGCTGACGTTAACTGCGGCATCGCTAAGGGTTACAGCCTCCAAAACCAAAGCCTAAAATACAAGTAGGCCTCCAGAAGGAGGGCCCTGTTATTACTGTCAGAAGAAAATGCCCGCTGCCCCCTTTTCCTCTCTCTCTCTTACAGCGGAGGCTGCTGCAACCATAAACCGCTACAGCAACGAGCTGGAGACCAGAGCCTGGGTCACTACACTGCAGCACCGGGGGAAAACTATACAGAGCAAAGGACGATAATGAGACGTTTGATATACAGCTCTGGAAATAAATCAGAGCCCACTCCAGTCTCTTCCTAAACCAGCATCTCCACATGTACAGCAGGTTCTCAGTGAGGAACCGAAGGTTGGGTTCTAGCTTTACTGGCAGATACAGTGAGCGTCTGGTTCATAAGAACAAGGTCCAGCAGCAAACACACAGGACAACACAGCTACAGACTGGCAGAGGGCCAAACCCACTCTCTACTGACCGTGATGAGCGCCACCTCATTACAGTGTCCCTTACCCGCCGTAAGATGACCTCGAGTGACCTACAGAGAGACTGGCGAGCGGTGGCTGGGGTGAGACGCACAGCGAGCATGGTTCTAAAAACAGGCTTCTGGAGGTCATTAGTGATTTTCTAAATACACAGATCTAATACAATATCTGATCTGGAGTTTGGGAGACATGGTTCCAGTAGTGTAGAGAATCAAACAGAACTGAGGGATTCTGGTCCAACACAAACCCAGAACCTGTACAGCTAGAGACACTGATCATTTACAGGTGGGCTCTGAAATTTTTCCAGAGCTGTAGATGCACTCTCAAAAACGAGACACTGGAATATCTGACAGTGCCATCCAGAGTGGTTCGGCTGAAGTGCTCCATTCTACGCTGGGCCCATTCCCCCTCTTAGCTGCAGTTACCTTAGCGTAGGGTGGACCAGCCGTGGCATAGCCGAGTCAGTGGGGTTCCAGCTCTACCAAGCCAGCTTGTTGTCTGTAAGGGTCTCCCGCTATAACACAATGCTAACAAGGCTAGCCCCAACATATCTTTTCCAACTGATGCCAATGTAACATCACTGCATGGCTCAACACGCTTGGAGGAGAACACTACATGCTAATTCTCTTGCATTAGCTCAATTCTCAGATGCCTGTGCTGGCAGGTATGGGGGCCAATACCGAGGGCCAACCCACCGATATGCTTAAATGGGATCACAGAAATTGTTGCTGCTGTGTTGAATGCACTAAACCAATGATTAGCATCAGACACTCAGTCTAATCTAAATTGGAGAGGGGGAGGGACAAAGCTGACTGTCTGGCTAAGAGGAGAGTTTCCAGGCTGAGTCAGTTCCAGCAGCCGAGGGCCTCCGTACAAGACCTGACAGCTCGTGCACTGCAGCCCCCACACTGCTGCTAATGACTCCAATCCTTCAGCCTAGCCGCGTGAGGCCATGTGTGTTTGTGCGTGTTGACATACCAACAATGGCTACCTCATAGTCTGGAAAAGCTGCTCAACGTTCTGGAGACAGCTTAGCAAAAATGAGGTCTCCCCGTTACCCCAAGTGGTCATCGAACACATGTAGAGCGTCTGAATTAGCTTCTTTGGCTTCCTGCTGGAACTGCGATGCTAACATGGCTAACAAGTAATTAGGCAATCGTAGAACCTTGTCTCTACTTATCACACTCATCGTCAAAAGAACAGCTGCACCCAGAAGGATGTGTGGGAGTGTGGTGGTGTTGGGAAGGAAGATAAAGGTCACCAGGATCAATAACTGATATGGGTAATATTTCTTGAGCTACACTTATAGACGTCTCGGTATGGAGCTGTAGAGGTTCCTAATGGTGTCCTGTGATAATCCATCCCATGCAGCTTGAACATCCTCACACAGTTCCTGCAGATGGTGCGGTAGGGGTGAAGGCGGAGTGACACCAGGCCTTCCGGACGTGTAACAGCAGACCGTTCATCTTGGTGCCTCCACACAGATTTGTTGGGCGTCTCCACCAAGACTAAAGCGGGACTCGTCACTGAAGATGACCCGCTGCCATCCTGAGTCACTCCATGACAGTCTGGTACGACACCACTGCAGTCGTTGGTGACGGAGACGTGGTGTTAAGGACAGTCCAGCCGTCTGTCAGTGGTGGATGGTCAACAGGATGACTCATAGAGGACATCACTGCTCGCTGAGTGTCTGCAACTGTGGCTGTTGGGTCAGTCAGGGACCGCGATAAGGCTCGTCATGATGCCTCCTGGGTGCCACTGTTTGAAAACACCAGCGCATGCATAGGTTTGCTAATGCTAACGTTAGCGGTGCACCCTTGTTTTCTTTGGAGTGGAAGAGTACGGGTTGTGATGCAACCCAGAATGAACCACTGCCTGCCTCCAAACTTTTGAAATCCATACTGGAATTATGAGAACTGATATAGATATAATATTGGGATCATGATTTCCTATACCCCCAGTGTCTTTACCATCCATATCACCCTGACCTTCCAACCCTATATAGCAGCTTGTATCTCCATTTTCGACTGGGTTTTTTATTTCTTCAGATTTCGGCAGAACTGGAAAGGTCCTGTTGCCAGCAAGTGTGTAAATTTCATAATGTATGGACCAAAATAAATAAGGGCCCGGTATAGGGCCACCTAAGAAATCGGCGTATGCTGTTAACACGCCCACATAAATAATCAGATAGCTGCAGAAATCTGATGATGATCACATTACCAGGCGCATGTAAACGTACCCAACATCTCAGGTAATAATAATAATCATAATCATATATAATCATATAACAGCCTCAGCACCTTTTTGTGAGGCAGACTTTAGAGTCATTCAACTCTTCAGACGTCTGGTTACCTTCACCACCACTGTGAACATGATTTTTGAGGAGGGATGGGGGCTGGACTGCCCCCTCACATCAGCTTTCACAATACCACCCACATATCTAGCAAAGCGGCTCGGGCCGATCATAGAACAGACGACACTGGACGGATTCCTTATCAGACATGTAATATTTACATGAAGAAATCTTTACAGGGAAGAGAAGATCTGATCTGATCCGATCAGTCTAACAACAGATGAAAACTAGGAACGCTTGAGTCCGCTTGTCTTCCCAGATCCGTGTCCCTCTTGGTAGAAATGTGCTCGTCTAGCCAAAACAACTAAAGCAAGTCAACCAGTCTCTTTATACAAAAGTGCAAATCGGTACCACACGTTCGTGATTTTGGAATCCTTCGGTTAGTGGAGCGTCCCGGGATGAGCGTCCTCCTCTGCCAGCTTCTAATTCAAGTAAAGTGCTTCTACAGCAGCAACCAGATGGGTCAGGCTTTCAAGTCTGTCCTTTAGAAGGCAAAATATTAGATTTCTATATAAAACCAGCCGTAGCTGAACGAGTCCCAGGCCCCCACCCTCAGACAAACTCCAGCTTGCCTCTGCCGCCGTACCTCCCCCAGTGGACGAGCGACAGAAGTCTCTGACTGCTCAGGTCGGACTGTCTGATCTTGTCGCAGGTGAGACAGCAGTTCTCGTGGCCTCCCAGCGGCACCATGCACTCCAGGTCCAGCTTGGCGCCGCCGCCCCCGCGGCCTTTGGCGAGGTGCTGCCCGTGCAGGCTGTACTGCAGGCGGGACAGCATCTCGCTGCGCTGCTGCCTCAGCCGCCTGCTCTCGCTCCGCAGCATCCGCACGGCCAGCATGACCAGGAGGACCAGAATGAGGCCGCCCGCGATGGGCACGGCGATGACGGCCGCGCGGAACCACACCTCCTTGGCTGAGGGAATCTCCTGGACACGAGCCACCAGGTGACGCCCGCTTTCGGCCTGGGGGCGACCCCTGCGGTCTGTGGAGGAACGAGAAGAAGGAGGTGAAAGGTCGTTCCTAGCAGAGCCCAAAAATGCTACCTACTGATGTTCACAGTGTGGATGTGAGCTAGCAGGTAACAAGCTCGTACCTCACCATATTCATAACTGGGTGAGGATTTAGGCGTGGCATGACCTTAACCCGTGACCTGTTA
>JAMWET010000845.1:22500-95000 GCA_024036415.1 Prochilodus magdalenae
CACAGAATCGAGGAGAGGCAGCTCCCGACCCTCCACCCGCTCCTGCTCCTCTGAAGGCTCCCAGCATTAAACAGCCACAGCGCGGACGGCAGACTCACAGGCCACACAGGCCCCGCCCATCAGCACGCTCATTGGCTCATTCCGTCTTCATTTGCATTCGACGCTCGCGCGAGGCGCCGCCCACACTCCATTGATAAAAACAGCAGCTGGACGTGGGCCGCGATGAACAGTGCATGTTAGACACATGTGGGTGGTGCATCATTCTCCACACTGCTGCAGTGACACTGACGTGGTTGTGGTGTTGGTGTGAAGCCATAGGATGCTGCTGCCGAGATGGCTCTGGATGGTGGACGATTCTCAGTCCAGCAGTGACCCTGCAGCTGCACTGATGTCTGATCCACTCACACCACCACCACGCCAGTGTCACTGCTGAGAATGATCCACCACCCACATAGTACCTGCTCTGTGGTGGTCCTGTGGGGTGGTCAGCTGACCTTTGGGCACATGACGTTGCTGAACCTGGACCTGACCAACTACAGATCATAGCATCGCCCCCACAGGCTCGTACGGGAAGCACTAGGCATGATGGGTGCATCGCCTCAGCCGCCTCTCTGCTTACCCTGATCCCCCATCACTCTGGAACAGGGTGAATCTGGACTCCTCAGACCACATGACCTTCTTCCATCGCTCCAGAGTCCAGTCTTTATGCTCCCTAGCAGACTGAAGCCGTGTTAGCCGGTTAGCCTCACTGACGAGTGGTCTTCTTCAGGCTACACAGCTGTTTAGTCCCGATCCCTGGAGTTCCCTTCACACAGTGTGTGTGGAGAAGCTCTTCCTCTCACTGTTAAACATCTCCCTGAGGTCTGCTGCTGTTCCTCCACCATCTGATTCACCAGACGTTAAGTGATGGCCCATCACCATCAATCAGGATTGTTTTCCGACCACATTCCTGCCTGGGAGATGATGTTCCCCCACTGTCCATCCACTGTTTGATAAGGTGCACAGTTCTTAATCAGAGTTTAGTGGTTTCAGCATCTCCTTAGATAAGTCCAGGTGGTGACATTTTTGGGGGGGCAGGTAGTGTGTACACACACACACGTAAGACTAATGGGGAGCTATTATCAGAAATGGCCTATAAGACCCTCATTATTCACAAATACAGAACATATAAAACATGTGTCTGAGTGGAGGATTAGTCAGGAGTGATTTGGTCAGTGGCAGCTCACACCGTCACAGCTACAGGTTACACACCGCTCCTTTAAGGTCTGGGGAAACTATTTTCTAAAACACACCCACTAACCTGGCAGTCAGCAGAGGAGCATGTATCAGGTGTGTGTGTGTGTGGAGGAACGACCCACCTGTGCTGGAAACTGGCCCCCCAGGACTAGAGCTGTGGAACCCTGCTCTATGGACCTGCTGTTGCTCTCACATACTTCTCACCCAAGCTCATGGAGGTTGAAGTCTGGGCCTCGCTGGTTCAACATCCTCTCTCAACCGGTTGAACAACCTAATCCCAGAACTCTTAACATTATCGGGACCCCTGACCTGAACACAGAACCCGATCCCAGAACCCTTCCATAACCGGTTTCCCATCCCGCAGCCCAAACTCCTCCGCAACGGGTTCCCCAACCTGAACCCAGAAACCAATCCCAGAACTCTTACAGAACCAGCTCCCCAACCTGATCCCAAAACCCCTTCACAACCAGCTTCCCAACCTGATCTGATCCCGGAACCCTTACATAACCGGTTTTCCAGCCGGCAGCCCAAACCCCTCCTCAACCTGAACCTAGAAACCGATCCCAGAACCCTTACAGAACCAGCTCCCCAACCTGATCCCAAAAGCCCTTCCCAACCAGCTCCCCAACCTGATCTGATCCCGGAACTCCATCCCAGAACCCTTCCATAACCGGTTTCCCACCCGGCACCACAAAACCCTCCCCAACCTCATCCCAGAACCCCTCATCAACCTAAACCTAGAAACCTATCCCAGAACTCTTACAGAACCAGCTCCCCTACCTGATCCCAAAAGCCCTTTCCCAACCAGCTCCCCAACCTGATCTGATCCCAGAACTCACTCCCAGAACCCTTACATAAATGGTTTCCCACCCGGTACCATAAAACCCTCCCCAACCTCATCCCAGAACCCCTCATCAACCTAAAACTAGAAACCTATCCCAGAACCCTTACAGAACCAGCTCCCCTACTTGATCCCAAAAGCCCTTCCCAACCAGCTCCCCAACCTGATCTGAACCCAGAACCCTTACATAAATGGTTTCCCACCCGGCACCATAATACACTCCCCAACCTCATCCCAGAACACTTCCCCAACCGTGTACCCAACCTGATCCCTGCCCCTTTCCCAACCTGAACCCAAAAACCAATCCCAGAACCCTTACAGAACCAGCTCCCCTACCTGATCCCAAAACCCCTCCCCAACCTGAACCCAGAAACTGATCCCAGAACCCCTCCCCAACCTGAACCCAGAAACCGATCCCAGAACCCTTACAGCACCGGCTCCCCAACCTGATCTAATCCCAGAACCCTCACGTAACCGGCTCCCCAACCTGATCCCCGAACCCCTCCCCAACCAGCTATATTCCTGATGCTTATTTCCTGGATGTCTGTTCATTCATTTCCTTCTTTGAAGGACCATAAAGGTCCACAAGCATTAGAAGCCTTCCTTTTAACTTGCAGCATATTGTTGAAACGGAGACATCCCAAAATTAAGATTTTTGGTGAGGGGCAATAATAAAAATCATTACATGCTAATTTAATCCGGTCAATTCGCTAATGAAAGCATTCAGGTGCACATCTGGTTAAATCTAACCCTTCCCAATAATCAAAACTACTCAAGACACTGGGGAACTCCCACACCAAAGACCCAGTGAGCTGGAAGTACTGAGCGAAACGTCACGTAGTAGATATTTTTTTAATCCATATACTCTTTAAGAAATATACAAAGCTAGACACTGCTCAAAGTCCGTTCCGCCCAGACAGCACTCAGCCAGAGGACTGCTGGGCACGCTCTCCGATGTCGAACTCCTCAGCGGAGACACAGCGAGGTTCCCCGCCGCCTTACCGAGCACTTAGAACCTCTAAGTTGTATGCAGAACAACAAGAAGACAAACAAAAACAGTTAATAACCAAGGCAGTTAGTGCAAAGAATCTCGAAACTTATAGCAACCAGCTCGTAGTCGGTGGTGGTGGTCAAAATTCGGGGCGGTTATCGCTCCCTCCTAAAGGGTGGTGTTTGTTTACAGATGCTTGATAATCTAGAACCAATCACTACTTAAGCAACCACATGGAAGGAATGGAAAGGTCTGCATTCAGATGGCCAACTGAACCAGTAAGTAACCAGAAATAATAATAATAATAATAAAAATAAAAATTACTATTAAAAAAAAAAAAAAAAATGAACAGGCGAGGAAATGAAGCAATTCAACACGAACTGCTCACACAGCATGACAACAGAGAGCGGCCACAGGAAAGTCTTTTAGAAGGGTCAGAAAGCAGACAGCCAGGATACTTTCTGATCCAACAAACAGCTCCGTTTATTAGGAGAGAGACAGCCAGTCTACGTCTCCGCTATGCACACGCACTTAGGATTCCTCCTCCAAACAGTCAGGTTGCTGGAAAATCCTAAATGATTCTAGCTTGTGAGTGAAGCCGAAATGGCAGAACCTTTCTAGCGAACGCACACGTTCGCTCGGGCCTCTCAGGCCAAGTCCTGACCGACGGGCGGCTCGCCCTTTTCGCTCAGTCGTTTCAGTAAGCTCGAATGGATATCTGCTCCATACACACAAACCTTTCCTCTAGATGCTTCTCTTTAGCCAGAAGCTCTACCGCATGCCCCATCAATCTGTCGGTGTTGACGTGGTGTTTATGAAGGAATGAATGGTAACTGCTTTCATGATAGAGAAGTGTATGTACATCAAGGATACGCGGACGAATCTACGATCTCAGGGCGGTAGGTAGCAGAGACAGCATGACCCTTGCTAAGCTTTATGCATGTATCTTTTTGTTTGGCTCCCCTGTCTGGGAGAAATCCCAGTCCTGTAGAAGGAAGGGGTGGTAGGGTGGGGAGAGGGGGAGTCCAGCCAGTGGGTCCATGGCATCTCAGAGTATTCAGACCAGGAGCAGAGAAGAGGCAGCCAGCTGCTGGGTTCCTTCTGACGTCACTGCCGCTCAGACCATGAAGGAATTCTGGTTCTTTAGTTTGTCTAGTTCCTTGATCTGCTGTCTCAAGAACAGTACCCTGCGGGAAGAAAGATCTCAGTTAGGATGCTGGCCTTGCGATGAACCGAGATACTAAGCAAGCAGGCCAATTCAAGTAAATAAGACATCTAGGGATACACTGATACGAGCACAAGCCGATATGGGGTCCGGTACCATCATGAATATCAGGGAGAAGAGCAGGTTTTGGTTTACATCAGAAAGCTGTAAGTGAAGTATGTTATGTAGTTTTGTCTCTCGAGTGTCTCAACAGCAGCCTCTGCAGCACAGCAACAGCACAAATCGCGTCCGAGGCTAGTGCATCCGTGGAGCTCCTGCTCAGAGTCGTTCATGTCATGGCTGAGCTTTAGTTGAACGTTCTCTACAGCTAGACATACACAGCGCGATTTCAGTAATCTTGTTCTTGGGTGACCCGCTCGGTGTGAAACCACTCGGCCTACACTCTTACAGACACCACTACTGTCCAGAGAAGGGTTTAAATAAAGCTGTTTCATTCAAAACAACACTGGGCACCCGAGAACTGAGCAGCTCAGCTAACTACACTACGAAAATACACGGGGGGACAGTACGTTCTCTCTAGAGCCTGTTTTAGAAAGACAGTTTAAACAAAACTGCCATATTCATGCTATATATCCCGCCCCTTAAACCGGTGACTGACGGGACAGATCCCGCCCCTTAAACCGGTGACTGACGGGACAGATCCCGCCCCTTAAACCGGTGACTGACGGGACAGATCCCGCCACCTAAACCGGTGACTGACGGGACAGATCCCGCCACCTAAACCGGTGACTGACGGGACAGATCCCGCCACTTAAACCGGTGACTGACGGGACAGATCCCGCCCCTTAAACCGGTGACTGACGGGATAGAACCCGCCACTTAAACCAGTGACTGACGGATAGATCCCGCCACTTAAACCAGTGACTGACGGGACAGATCCCGCCACTTAAACCGGTGACTGACGGATAGATCCCGCCACTTAAACCAGTGACTGACGGGACAGATCCCGCCACCTGAAATAGTAATTGACGATTTCATCCCATTAATTAAACCCGTGATTGATGCGTTGATCTGCCAATTAAACCGATGATTGACAGGTTGATCGCACTAATTAAACCCTGTTTGATGCGTACAAATAATTGAGTGATCAGAGTGAACTACCAGAACGAAAACAAACCATGCATTATCTTTCAAAGATTATGATTGACTTGTTTTTAACTATATGGGGGAACCCTGCTCTAATTTAACAAAGAGGGCACTAGGACGATCAAGTAATCGTGACTGGTTACACATGCTCGGGTTACACACTATGGCCAATTTCCAAATCCAGGACTTCTCTTGACTCATCCAATAAACCAGAAATAATCCAGGACGACAGGCAAAGTTGTCCAGTACTGAATAACCACTGCAAAATAACAAAAAAAGTGTAACCCATGGATGATTAATAAAGATAATACTGAAAAGGCAGACAGAGAAGCATATGCTATGAGTCTACAAAGGCTGCTAGATGATAGTAACCTTTAACGTCACCTAATAAGAGATTGATGGTGGTGTTGAACCATTAGCAGTTAACCTTGCGCAAACATGACCGCTCACCACCCCATAGCTCTGCCGCTGTTGGCTAATCCACTAGCTCATTAAGCTGGAGATGCTGGAGTGGCTGACAGATGCTGTGTTCTCACAAAAGGTCAGAAATAATTCTTAACAGAGCTTCTGTGCTCTTTTCCTTTTTCTTAAAGCTGTTTAACGCCGATGTTTCCAATGACGTCAAATTTCTTCAGTTCATGCAGTAATGGCATCCCACCCTAATTCCCATTTTCCATCCAGTACATGTTAAAACTGATATAACTGGTATTTAGTTTAGCTAAAAGGCCATCCAGCCCAAAGCTAACAACATGGAACACTCGCTACTTGATCCCATAAATAAGAAACAAAGTCGAGTGAAGTACGTAGGTCACCGGCCCTGTGAAAGCTCAACTAAGGCCGTGTTTGAACAGCAGAACAGGTTTGCAAAAAAGTCTGTGGTGAAATGAGAGAAAGGAGCACAGAGGATCTTCATGGGCAGGAAGCTCAACATTTCACATATGACAAAAAAGCTTTTCCTGCTGAAATGGAATATTTTTCAGTTGGATCCGTAGTGAAAAGGAACAGAGACCATTAAACACAATGATTAAAGAAGCCCACAGAAATATTTTCCATGCTCATTATGTGCGTTTTTCAATTGTGTCATTTTTCAAGGGAACTGGATTTTGGTACATTTATTTTCCAGGACTTCCAAGGATCCTGGGATGCATGCTAATGGGGTGGGGGGTTACCTTTGCTCTCTCAGCGTAGCTTGTATCTCGCACACTCGCACTAAGGAGCGAAGTTTTTTCAGCTCTGTGCAGATCTCGGACATGTTGATGCTACCCATGGTGTGGAACTCCTCACGTAACCTTGAAGCCTGAGTGATTGAGAGACACAAGCATTTCAGAACTCTTATATGGAAAACCTAACTGAAGTCTAATCAGTTTATTTGTTACACATACACAGTCGAGTCACATTATTATGACCACTTCCTACTTTCTCTTGGCCCACTCATTCATGTGGACGACACTCAAATTTTTAAGATATGAATACATTCCGATCACATACACCCATACATGCTGACCGTATTCCCTGGGGCGGATGGGCTCTTGCAACACGTCACATGGCCAGAAATGTCCGACACTGGTCAGAAAAACATGACCAAGACTTCCAAGTACTACCCTGGACCCTTAACTGCCAAGACTTGAACCCAGTTAAGCATCTAAGGATCCTCCCCCACCGACTCAGCTGTGGGATGCACTGCAGTCAGAATGGCTCCAGATCCCGGTGACAACCTAAGACCTTGCTGAGTCACTCGCAGCCCGTCTAACTGCTGTCTGAGCTGCACACAGCTGTTACTCTGGGTATTATCTGATGGTCATAATAATGTGACATAAAACTACATGACTTGATTAACAGGCTCAGAGAGGGGCTCTGCAGTGACAGCAGAGGAGGGTGGAGTTCAGCTCCTCACTGCTTACATACATTTAGGACATCATATGACCGCAGAGACGGATGACCGTTATTTATTATCTCCACCAAGAATTCCTCACTGATATGAAGCTGGACTGAGCTTTTTAATCTCCAGCTTCATGATCGAATTTCCCCAGTCCACCGTAAATGGTGCAGCAACCTCAGGAACCAGAACATAACTGTTGCACCATTTAAGGTGAAACAAGAAATTTCGCTATGCCGAGACATCAGCGTATTACTAGTGATTTTTGTTTATGTTAATAGGAAAATTACCATAAAAGGCTTTTACAGTGGTAAACTTGGAGTACAGCAGCTTTAACAGAGACCGTACTCATATTTATGGGTCTCTTTGGTTGCTTGTGCAGCCATCTTGCAGATGAATCACAGGCCATTCTGGGAATTTCTCATAACACTCCGTTTGGGGTGAGCCTCTGAGAAATCAGTTTGAAGGGCCATGTAGCCCTAACCCTTTATCTCAACAACAATCAGGACAACCCTACCGCTAGACGTGAACACGCAAAATGGAGGGGTGGGGCGTTTTTGGGGTATAGGGGTTAAATACGATTGGGTCCAAGTTTGAAGTGTGAGATGTCCACTGTGACTAAGTATGCCTCATGGTGCCAGGGCCTCACCTGCTTCTCTATGTGATCTGTAGGCCAGCTTTGGACATGTCTGATGAGACTCTCGTTGAAGTGCAATGCTAGAGAAGGAGTGAAGGTGGTCGGAGGGCACATGGAGGCACTGCTAACGCTGGTCACCAGGCAGCCATTTGGCCCTGAAGATGGAGGTCCTTGACTACTGTAAGGGAAGCGACATGAAGGTGATATGAATGTAAAATTCTGTGGAAGCATAAACGTGCTCAATCACACTAAACAGTAAAGAAACACTAACTGCAATACCACATTGACCCAGGAGATGGAGCCATTACACAGGAAAGCATGTCATCAGTAATTTTTAGCCCACTAAACATTTACAGAATAAAACTTAACCAAAAAAAAAGGTCAAGCTGAGGTCGGGGCTGGGAGGGAACCCTCATCGAGGCTCTTCATGTGGTTTAAAGCTTAATAACACTGTTAAAAACACTGTTCTGTGTTGAAGTCATCTAAAGAGTGTTGGTGACGCATAAGGGAGAGTTTGTTACTTCTGCCTTTGAAGCCGTGGGTCCTCAAGTTCACCAACTTTGTCCGTGTTGCCAGAGGAGTGCTGGAGAACTGACCCTGATTTCATCACCGACTCGCTAACCTGAAAGCACAAAGACCCTTTGTTTCAGTCCTCCGGCAGACACCCCACCCAGCAGGATGATGTTTTGAAACTACTGATAGCAACAAGATATCCAGAGTTGTGAAACTAAAACAGGATCATTTAAAAATAACGTCTCATGTCACAGACCGCGTTAACGACACATGACATGTTTTGGATAAGCTACATATTGAATCATAATGAATTAAAGAAAGAGGAGTTGCGTCGGGTTTGCGCATGTTGTTTACTTTAGCTTGAGCAGGCATCGATCCAGCATTGTGGAGGGGCTTCTGGGTGACCGTGTTGGTCTGCGGCGTGCTGACTCGGGGCGACACGTAAGATCTTGGCGATGAAGCATCTGGCGTTACGGACATAGGCGACTGCCCAGACTGTTGTGCTGAGGATCAGAAACAGAAATCAATTACGAATAACAGAATTAGTAATAATGAGCTACAGGGAAATTAAATAACGGCATGATGCAGTTGAGCCTCTTAAACATGGAAAGGCTAATTGCAGATCCACTCTGGTTTTGATACAGCCTCCACGTGAAGCGAGGACTAGAGATGCACTATACTACTTAAAGGGCCCATATCATACAGTTATCTGGTATTCAATTTCTACGCACCCCCACTGATGTCCACTTATTAGTACGCATTCATGTACCAAACACAGTTATAATTCATTTGTACTGACTTTCCATGTCCCATGGAAAATGCTGCACTGACCTCAGAGCCTGCCGAGGATTTGTTTTGTTGCATTCACATTATAAAAGTTTGGGAAAGCAGATCACGGCAGCGTGAGTTTACTGTGCGCAGCAGTACGTGTGTATATATACACTAACTAACCCCACACACACACACACACACACACACACACACACACACACACACACACACACACACACACACACACACACACACACACACACACGATCTTTTAATTTCTAACAAGACCCTAATTAAATTCCTGTGAAAGGATAGCTTAGCATAGCCTCATCGCGAACTGTGCTCATGTTATAGGCCAACCATTTTGCTTAACGGACATGTATAATGCTTTACATGCTTTTCAGAGACAGGGGCAGGTCAAGTGTTAACGATGTGGACAAAGCGGTTTAGCCTACTGAGCGTTTCTATTCAGCAAAATCTACACCGAAAGAAAGAGGTGATAAATTCTGAAACCTACTTTTTTAATATCTTCATGTGATATTAGTTAATAACTACAGTGTGTCCTGCTGAAGTGCTTCCAGCTGCCCTGTTTTAAAATCCACGGTCTGCTTGACCATGTAATACAAATCAAACTTCTTTGTTTGGCAGTGTTCCCACAGGGCAGGACAAACAGGATATAGTTTATCCGTTAAGCTGCGGTAGTTTTGCCATGTTCTTTTGGACGGGCACGTTTGATACATGTGGTATGAAGTGTCCAGAGTGACTAGAACTGTATGCATACCTTGAGTAGACAACTGAGCAGCTTGGGAAAGCAGAGTAGTGATGTTGAAAGCAGACGGTCCAGCAGTGAGAATTTTATGAAGCATAGACTGTAAGGAAGCTTGGGTGACAGCAGCTGTAAGGACTTGGAGAGGGAAACACACAAAGAGAAAGAGAGACAGACAAACACTGAGTCAAAGCAGGATTATATACTGAAAGCCACTGCAAAGAGACAACACGGAGCTCTAATTGAAATACAGTAAGCTGCACACTGTAACTTACAGCACACTGGGAACACCGTGGAGTGCAGGTGCAGAAAATGATGGTATTATTTCAATATCATGACTAATTACAGCGGAATAAACTCGTCTGGGTTTTCATTTAAGGAGTCTCAGGTCGCTACTCTTGAGCATCCGAAAATCACATAACTGGTTCTGGTAAACTGTCGTTACAGGAACTACAACCATGGATATATAACACGAGCCACAGGCCCGAACCAAACCTCTCATCTTTGGGTCTGAATCGATAACAACAGACATGAGGGTCACAGGTAGTGCGCTAGCAGAGTCTGAGAGGGGACTACTAGCACTACCTCTACAAAGCACTTCATTGCAGACACACGCCATAAAGTTCAGAGCACAAGCTGCACATATATGCAGGAACTCAGAGACAGATAAGGTTCACCAGAAGGACGAGCCTAGCACAGAGCAACTGGTGCCATCTACTGGTAGAATGCCTGACATGATTTTCAATAAAAAGTCATCTTTGTACATCACACTCTCTTTTAGGAAACATCAAGTGCTTCACCAGGGCTAGAACATGCACCCCCGACCATACAGGTTCTTAAGGAATCCTGTCAAAACCACGCCCACTCTGAATAAGCTTCATAGACCTGCGGTACGCTGCGAAGGTTTACAACAGCAGTGCTGCACAGAGAAGCCAGATGAAGGACAAGGATAAGCACAACAATAGGGCTGTCATTATCAACTATATCAGAGATCATGTAAAATCTTCTGTGCCCCAAACTGAAGCCTCCTAAATATCTGATTAGAAGAAAATAAACCTAAGAGAAACTTAAATACAACAAAAGCAAAAACTGCATTTAAATGGGTGTGTAAATCAGGCTGCTTCCTAGTGGATGGAAGATGGAACAGCTGAAGAATGAAAAAATTTGTATATGCAAATTTATGCAAAAATTTATTTGCCAACTACAGACCGGCCAACCTTAGAAAAATATCTTTATAAATATTTTATATAAATATTTACATTTATTAAGGTGGAGAAAGGCAGGAGGATGCTCTGTACCCTTATTGTATGACACTGCATTCATCTGAGGAGACATTCAGTGTCCATTGCCCCCCAAAAAACCTAACACCCGGTTTGTTCACCCGCTGCAGTCAACGCCAAAAGCTGGCAAAACTGACCGAGCGTTCCATTTACATTTATGGCATTTAGCTGACGCTCTTATCCAGAGCGACTTACAAGGTTAATGATTACAGGTAGGCCAGTGCAGTGTTAAGAGTCTTCCCCAAGGACTCTTATTGGTGTAACTCAGCATAGTCATCCAGACTGGGATTCGAACCCCAGTCTCCCACACGTAGAGGCGGCACCCTGAGTAGTGGTGTTACCCACTGAGCTACACCAACCACACTGCCGCAGTCTGTGGAATGCTGCCGCACTGCTGCCCTGAAAATAGTGGAATATCTGGTTTGCCTGTCTACTCTAAACACACGAACGCCGAATCAGTTAGCACCACTTGGCTGCAACAATAATAAAGAATATAGCACTATGAAAGGTCCTGCGATACACAGACAATATAACTTAACATTAATTTGACAATGTGAAGAAGCAAGCTAGCTTGCAGATTACATGATGTTGGGGTAACAACACAAAGGTCCACATTAACACCATCTGCCCTTGTAGAAGTAGCCAGATGGAGCGAGGAGAGAGCAAGACAATTCTCTCAAAATGGCTGACTTCACACATTTGGTCATCCTCACTTGATATTTGGGAAATACCCCCCACAAACTCTTCTTCTTAGGCTAGACGCTGCTGAGTACTGCAGATTAGACTTGAGTACACAGTTTGCAGTGACGCATCACAGCAGCGTACCTTGGTGTCATACTTGTTACATACAGGTTGGCAAGTCTGCAACGGATTGTTGACTGAATAAGTCAAATTTGGGACAATTAAATGACAGCCCTACACAATCACAGGCTTTCAGTGAGGAAGTGGGAGGAGCAACACAACAGACGTGAAGCGAACATCAAGTAAAATGTACATCACCCTTGCGAGCGCTCACCCTCATTGATTTTGGCCATATCCACGTTGGAGTTGTTAATCTGGAGGGTCGCCTGTAACGCAGGGAGCAGCTGTCTAAGAAGGGCCGGGTCTTGCAGGAGAGCAGAGGCGTGGGACTGGAGAGCTGGGGACACTGTGGCAGAAGTGGACGAAGTGGAAGCACCTGGGGTGTGCAGGCCACCTGAAGCACTGGAGGACGCTTGGGAAAAATTGGAATGCGACGAAGGCTTGTCAGACGGAGTGGGCTCTATGGACAAACAGAACATTTCTCTTTTAATATCTTCAACTAGGAAAACCGTTGTTGGTGCCTGATACATGGATTGTGCTGGTAATTACAATGTGAAGCATCTAGCTATAGAGTACCAGTCAAAAGTTTAGACACTCCCATCTAAATGGATGTTGGGGATCTTAGACTCTAAAGACTTACACTTAACAGCTCCAACTGGTGAGTCTAAAACACTACATATCCTGATACAGCACATATACTCTTGATGTACCACAGTATTGTATTTCTCTATATCTCTAAAATACACACAAGAAATGGTCATCAAATATCTGCACCCAGAAGGAACCAAGCGACAGGAATGAAGCTTGGTGTGAAGGTTTGACATTGTTAGACAGGCTAATAAGTTTCAAGCTTGGCCGTACATGTGACATGATCAAGGACAGGCCTTATCGCTGTACCTGACTGACCCAATAGCCACAATTGCGGATATTCAGCAAGCAGTGATGCCCTTCACGAGTCATCCTATATAACGTTGTGCAGGTGTCGTGCCAGACATGTCATGGAGTGACTCAGAATGGCAGCGGGTCACCTTCAGTGATGAGTCCCGCTTTTGTTTTGGTGGAGACGACCAACGAATCCGTGTGTGGAGGCACCGTGGTCAGCACCAAGATGAGCAGATTGTTGTCACATGTCACTCCACCTCCACCCCTACCGCACCATCAGCAGGAACTGTGTGAGGATGTTCAAGCTGCACGGGATGGATTATCACAGGACACCATTAGGAACCTCTACAACTCCATACCGAGACGTCTGGCGTGTTAGGTTAGCCGGTAACGGCAGTCGACTCCACACTGAGAGACGGACTTCTGTATGTGTAGCTCAATAAATATTGATCATATCAGTCTAAATTCATCATCAGTTATTATTCCTGGTAACCTTTATCTTCCTTCCCAACAGCACTGCAATCCCACACTTCCGTCTGGGTGCAGATATTACTTTGATGATTAGTCTGTTTTTTTTTTTTGTGATTTTCCTCTACAAGAGACAGTAAAAACATTATGATATGTTCAGTAATATGAGTACTTTACAGTCAAGGTTTATTTATATAACGTCTTCTACAATAGACGCTGCCACTAAGCAGTTTTACAGTGAAGCTGTGTTCAAGCCCCCAATAAGCAGGCCAAGGGCGACAGTGGCAAGGGAAACCGCTCTCAGAGCAACAGGAAGAAACCTTGAGAGGAACCAAGACCCAAAAGGGGAACCCATCCTCCTCTGGTCCACACAGGGTAGCAAGACAGGCACAAAAGCAATATGATAAAAGGAGAAGTCTTGCCAATTATATAAAATGAGTGAATATAGAGATGGGGCAGCAGCAGATGATGGATAGAAGATTAACCAATTGTACAAAAAAAAAAATGTGAAAACCAGTGACCACTGATGGAGCGCAACCGTGAAAATCATTAACGTCAAGGCTTGTAACTACTGTCAGAAGCCTACGGAGATGATCTGCGGCGCAGTGTAGTGTGAGGCAGGGGAATAAATGTTCATCTACTACTGCTCAAAAGATCACATGCAGGCTTACACTTCCTGTACTTACTCATACCAGTGATGGTACTCGCAGTTGCGGCTTGCATGGCCTCTTGTCTGTAGTCTCTATCTTTGGGAAAGTTGTTGACCACAACGGCCTTAGACGCTTCCTTCTGTCGCTGCTCCCTACACAGAGAGAAAACGTTCTGATCAACCCAGGGTTACAGGATCTTCATGGGGATTTCTGCAACATGTGGTACACAGGGCTCACCTCTCCAGCCATTCCTTGGGCTTCTCCCACTGGGACACCTCCGTTCTGCAGTTGTAGTAGTACTTCTTTCCCGAAGAGCTGATGTGCTCAGACCAGTCATCAGCCGGCTCTCGGGGCTGGAAAGGAAACGAGGAAATAAGTGTAGACCATGGCGTAAAACAGGAATGAAGACATTTAGTCAGTGGCTGCATGCCCAGGAATCAAATAAATAGGACCTCATGAATATCAAACTCAGTTAACAGCTGCATGACAACCAAGTTTTATCGAGCGCAGGGGGAAAAGCAGACAAGGAGCAACTGAATGCGAAAGACAACACCAGCACAACATGCAAATATATGGCAGGGTGACAAAGTAAGTGTTGAGTAATATTAATTAAATTAAATTAGCTGGAGCGGGTATGGGATAATCAGGATGATCCAGGGGCCCCACTCAAATTCGTTTGGGAAGTGTGCTATGCAGTCAAAAGCATATTTGAGGGGGGGGATAGATGAACTGTCGCACCTCAGCGAGGCTCGAACTGTGGTGGTCGCTGTTATTACAGACCAGCGCTACAAGGTGAGCTAACAGTTCTCCAGCAGAGTGGACGCAATGTGGAGAGGGGAGACTTACAAACTGAGAGCAAAGGCTGCCAGGAAAAACTGGCAGAGCAAAACAAAATGACCCTTCTAACGTCCACCTTGGAATTTTTTTTTTTTCCCAATACTTCAGCGGCACAATTAAGCTCAGAAGAGCAGCAGAATCGACACCGAAACCTTCTACCAGCTAGTGGTAAACACCACTACCTACCAGAGAGCTACCACCCCATGTGGGAGACGGGGGTCCCACCTCCCAACGAGCCCAGTGTGCTCCGATTGGTGAGCCACCATAGCGGCATCCTGCTACAAGTTCTGCCCCCACATTGCTAGGTCTGTTCTTACAATGGTGTGACTCTACTGTATCAGTCTGATCCAAAATCCGATCCTGAAAGTCCAGAAGAACAAGTTCCACCTTCATGAGCTCGACTGAAGCAGGCGGTTATTCAGCCGCACAGTTGTAGCTCACTGTGCGCTGTCAGTGAGGGCATACCCTTGCCAAACCATCAACATATCATTACAATAACATTACTATGACAAGGTGACGTTACAGAAAGTTTGGCCCTCACTCACAACGCACAGAGACTTACTGATCGGCCTGCTTCAGTTCTGCATCACCAATCTGCAGAGGTCTATACCATTCACGCCCTAAACTAGTACAACACAGGATCTTGATAAGGATTCCAGCTCTACAGGAGCTCGCTCCTCCGGGACCGTGTGCTAACATGTCAAGCTGCGGCACTCTGGAGTTCTACAACTACAGACCGAAGGCCATCAGTTTCTCTGCACACTTGGTGCTAAGAACGACCCACCTGGTTAATCAGCTGTGAACAAGACGACACTACCTGCAAAAAGAACACTGACTGCGATGAGTTACAGATACAGAAAAGAGTGCATCAGCCACAGGACACACGCTCACACACACACGTAACCCGGAGATGCAGCTGTCAAAACAGGTCTCTTTAAAGTGGTCCCGATCAGCAGCTTATAAGTTCATTCTGAACTGTGTTCATTTGTTCACAGCACATTAAACCACAATATCTACAGTATTTGGCTGCTCAGTAATTTGATTGTTCACTGTAGTCACGATTCTGGCCACATTAAAGACAAACGCAACATGAAAGTCATGAGAACATATTTAAGCTTTCAAAAATCTGCTGCAAACGATGCAAGATTTGAACTGCGGCTTTGAGCTGCTCAGCTTTTTAAAGATATTATGTGGGGCTACCGTTTAGGTTTGTTGGGAGTAATGAATCTGCCTGCCCATATGTATTTCTGTTTAGTCAAGCTATTATAGCCTATTTTTATTTCACCCTGAACATCAAAAAATGAGATTAAAAAATTGTCCCAATGAAATGGCTTTTTATAAATTTGTCATTATGTGGTTTAAGATAATTAACCAGAATTGGCTTCACATCCTGAACTCTCTTTAAACAAACACAACCCCGCATTCATTTGATCTAACAAATTTAATGATGTAGTATTTTATTTCTTTTGGAGATAAAAATAAAAGCCACCAACACTGAGCGTGTACCCAAACCGGCCAAACTCCATTTGCAGTTTCCTCTCTGCAGAGGTATATACCATTCAAAGCCCAGACTAGTACAACAATGGATCTTGATAAGAACTCCAGCTCGACAGGAGGCCGCTCCTCTGGGACCATGTGCCAACTTGTTAAGTTGGGGCACTTTGGAGTTCTACAATTACAGACTGTAGGTCATCCGTTTCTCTGTGCACTTAGTGCTGAGAACGACCCACCACCGAATTAACACCTGGTCTGTGGGGGTCCTGATCACTGAAGAACAAAAAGTACACATAGAAACAGATGGACAGCCTAGGACCTCCTCAAACATCTCACACACACACACACACACACCATGAGTCACCCAACACTGTGCTCTCTGAGACCTAATCTTCTAAAGAGGTGTCACACGGAAATCAGTCTGGTGACACTGTGGGCTGCACCTGCAGCCAACTAGCGTTTTTAGCATTAGCATCGCCCAGCAGCGAACAGCACAGAGCACCCAACACCAATTCTACTTTTCATTCTTCGTCACCTGAATTAGTGCTCTCAGACATTACTCTGCGTTAACCAAACAAGCGTTTTTAAGCATCGCTACACATGGACCGGGCCGGTACAACGGTGGGAGGCACCGTACATGTGAGCAAACTGAACTCATTTGATTGTATTCGGATTTGAAATGAGCCAGGATGTGATGGCACAACACCAGTAAACAACTACGTCGTGATATGATCTTACTAAACGGCTCTGTGCCCTGTTAGTAGTTAACCTAATGCTAAAGTCCATCTGCAGTTGGAGTGGCACAGTGAAACGCACATCCTCCCATACACTAACAAATAAACCTAAACCATTTAAAAGATCTGCTTACACATTAAAACTGGTGCTCCCTACGTTCTCCATCGCCCTCCAAGTTAGTGTGGCAAATATTTGAACGGTCATTTCAGTATAAACCAAGAATCTGAGTGCCTATGAAATAGACAAGTTTGAGTATCTCTGTTACTCGACATCCTGAGCTTCCATATAAGATCACTGAACCACATTAATGCAGTCATTTTGCGTGTTTAAGGTAGTAGTAACTTCAGGCTCCTGCAGATGGCGCCTCACAAGGATGATGGGGCTATAAATACCTGCAGGGTGTGAGCGACAAGATCCACAGATTGGGAAGAGGCGCTACAGTGCAGGGAATGTCTCGTTCCATGTGTGGATAATGACTCCAGAGCAGATGTTAATGATTGGCTAAAAGGAGTGACTGAGCATGTGGGCGTGGCCAAAGACCATAGTGTTAAGGAAGTAGCTGAAACTGCAGGTGTATGGAAGCGTACGGTCATACGGGTCTACCAGCAGTGGCTACAATCCCAGTCTACAGGGAATTCTCCTCGGAATTGGGCCAGGAAAGGCATCCATCTAACCCAACTGCGCCATTCTTTGATGGATGAGTGTCTGAACATTGATGTGGCCTACATCCAGAAACTTGTCCAGTCCATGCCAAACCCAACCACAGCTGTTATTGGTGCTTGTGGAGGTGTTGCATGCTATTATGTAGTTCAGTCACCGGGGACTGATTTTTTTTTGGCTGGTGAGCTTATTTTCAGTGCGTTTCCATTTACAGGAAGCCAAAAAAACATTTTTATGCATTGCACAAATAAAGTTTCCATATTATTGACTCATGAACAATGCTACACCACTGTCTCCAATATCGTCATTTTCTTTAAAGTGATGGAATGTTATATGGGAAGCGTATGGGTCATCAAGCCAACTAACCCTATGACTTCTATCAAGTTACTCAGCTTGTTGTAGCAGCTCTACCAAGAGAACATCAGGACAACATACAGGGCACCTCCCATTATGGAGTTACAGAATCAGAAACAAGCTGAAGAAAAGAAAGATCATAACAGCAGGCTTACCATTTCAGAACATTTGCTAGGAAGAGAGTGAGAGTTGGCACTGTGATGGGCGTGATTGAGAGAGTTCTCTTGTGGCGAAGAGCTGGTGCCTAAAAAACAAAAGATGCAACATTCAAATTCAACCTCAGTCCTTGGTTTCACAGGGGTTTGGCAGACAGCACACGGTGCGAAAGCGCACCCCAGCTCTAATCTCTAATCTCCACAGCTCTAATCTCACTATGAAGAGTCAAGATTTCATATGAATGTTTTACATGCCACAACGCTGTTCTACAGGCCAGCGTGGAGACTGGTGTCGATAGATAGATAGATAGATAGATAGATAGATACTTTATTGATCCCAGAGGGAAATTCAAGATTCAAGAAATTCAAGAAATTCAAGTCACAGCTCCAACTGTGGAAACACTGGTCTCATGATAGGGTGAGCCTCTTTTTCCAATGACCTGCCGATTCGGACCACAGACATATGAAACCAAAACGCTGAAGCTCCTGACTTTTTCCTGCAGTGCAGCAGATTTTTCCATCGACCAAAGAATTTGTCAAGCTGTCACTGCCATACGGCTTTCTGGCTTCCTTTACAAGCTTTCATTTGTTCCGGGGGGAAAACAACTAAACATAGGAGAACCCCCAGAGAACAGTCAATCAGCTGTGAACAAGACGACACTACCTGCAAATAGAACATCGACAGTGATTAGTGATGGGTTACAAGAACAGAAGGAGAACACGAGACCCCAGCTGCACAACTGCATCACTCACAGGAAGCACGAGCCGCACACAGAACCCAGAGATGCAGCTGTGAAAACAGGTCTCTTTAAAGTGGTCCCGATCAGCTGCTTATGGGTTCATTCTAAACTGTGTTCATTTGTTCACGACCCTGATCACAGTAAGACAGTCAAACGCAACATGGGAGTTATCAGAATGTGTTTTAACTAGGGCTGCCCTCTAGAAGTTGACGAGTCGAATCGTTAGTCGGAGACCCTTTAAGTCGACTGAGACCCTTCAAGTCGACTGACAACAGTGATCTTTTTTTTTTCTTTGTAAAAAACAGACTAAAGCTTACAAAAATGCACAAGAACTTTAAGAATTTAAAAAGACATTTATAATAATTAATAAAGGGGAATAATAAATATATTTGTAAGTTCTAGCTGGGCTGTGACGCATGCTTGCTAAAAAAATTCAATACACGCAAAAACGTGAGCTGGCAGTTCACCGCTGAAGGAAGCTAAAGCTGTGAAGCTGAGAAACACGGGGGGGAACGAGGTCTCAGAGAAAGTCTGGAGGAGCTTTCGAAGAAGACGACGCAAAAAAATGAAACCTAACTCTGCTCATCATTTAGTCAGACATCCAACACTGCTTCAAACGAGTGCGCTGACTTTCGGTTCAGACAAAGTCTGAAGGTGAAGGAAAAATGGACCCAAGATATTTGTTTTATTATAACTCCATTATTTTAGAACCTAAATTACAGATATTTATATTTATTCGTCTACAGCTGAGAATATTGGATAGAAGGCGAAGGGTCCTCCTACTGAAGAACTGTTAGAAGTGAAATTAAAAAGACTAGAAGCTATAAGCGCTAATGTTAAGCATAAATACGCGCTGCTGCCCGACGCTGTATCCTGTAATTAAATCAGGCTCCAGTTCAGATCGATCATCATAAGCCCCGCCTCTTTCAGTTCAGAAATATGTTCCTGTGCTGACTTTCTAAATGAGGACGTCAGATCTGAAACGTATGCAGATTGATTGACTGATTATTAGATAAAGTACATGGAGAAAAAAAACGAATAGTCAAATCGTCGGCCAGGACGGGCGATTCGACTGACAAAATTCTGAATCGGATACAGCCCTAGTTTTAACCATTAAACAAACAATTAAAAAGATTTCATCTGCGGCTGATCTGAATTGCTGACATATATCAGGCTACCATACTTTATTTGCTGGGAGTAATCTGGCGGCTTCTGCACGTGTATTTTTATTTAATCAAACTAACCAAAAACATGCAGAGCAGTGCTAGCGATCTCAGCACTGTTGACATGAATCCTGAGAGAGGAAACATTCACAGTAACGTTGCCGAGGTGAACAGCAGTCCAAGTTTCAGGCTAACTGGTTTAGAATATATCCATGGCTCGTACTTAACGCTGAAATGAGATGCTCGATTTGTACAATGTGCACCACAGGGCTCCCTCCCGCAAATAATCCGGCGTCATCTACGCAGCGCCTACACTGCACGTGGAAGTTTACCTTCTCCAGAGACATTCATCACCTCTTCAGAGTTATAGCTACACTGGATTATCAGTCAATTACAGTATAATATTTATAACATCATAAAATTTCCTCGCTGTTTCTGCTTAGTACTGCGTCTGCTTGTGATCACAGCAAAGTGCCTAACGGCGCAGCTGCAACCTCCCAGTCATCCGAGCAGCAGCAGTCAAGAAAACGTCTTCACTGTGGTAACAAATCATAGTTGTGGAGAAGTTTTAGCTTTATGGAGCAGGACGATGGTGCGACATAATCCACGAACAGCAATGCAGCGTCTGAAACGCCACGACATACTAGGCATGTCGCTTTATTCCCGAGAAGTTTGACGCATTTAAAGACGTGTTCTTTCACGTTGACCAACAGAAGGACCGAGAGCTCTCTGGTGCACATGTGTAGACAAGGGAGGTCACTACTGCAACCATCAGGTGGAACAACGTGCCACAGATCTTATATCAAAGGGACATCCGCTCAGCAGCAGCAGAGCAAACATGAATCAGCACAACAAGCATAATGCTAAGATGCTAAAGGCTACGGATGATCAAAGCACAACAGCTCTCTTCATTTAAACCGTTTCAGTAACAGGTTGTGTTCTTAACACATTAATTTACTCAACTTCTCCTTGACAGCTCATAATGTCATTTATCCCGCCCAGGAACGACTTCACAATCACACTTTTTCTTTCCAGAACTCCAGTGTATAGTCTACAGCTCCTTGATCCTCATGCAAGAACGTGAACCATGATCGAAGGGCATTAGAAGTGTAGTGTTGCCTCTCTCAACCAACATACGGCATGACTTTACGCCACTGCCTAATCTGACAGAGTGAAAATCTTATCTTAAATGGTTAAAAAAAAGTTAATTTCCCCACTGTGGAACTAATAAAGGATTATCTTATAAAAGATGAAAATATTTTTCTTATCACTGCATAAGTGAATTAACCCAGAAGAGCCCAAACACTTTATCCCTTAAGGGAAATGAATAAGGGGTCAGATATATGATCACAAAGATCACAAAAACAACAATTTCATAATTCGTATTCCATCACTGTGTTCCAGAAATAGGCTCAGAATGGGTATATGTTATATCGTCGCTGTCCAATGAAAAACATGTATCTCTATTTTTGTCCATTTTGACTTTTATGCATTATTTGAAAACTGCAGCTGTCGTTTACACTGTGTGAGAATTGCATGATTAATGGACCAACTGAAATGGCCCAGGAGTGCTTGGAAAGACGTCTGGTTCCATTGACATACATTAAAATTGAAGGAGGTTTTTGTTCTCTCCTGTAAAGTTGCCATTTTGGAGATACGTGTTTTTCTTTGGACAGCGACGATATAGAATATGGTTATATATAATATAGAACATGTTATCAAAGCATTAGAGCTCTTAAATGGGTTGAAACCTTACAGGGACAAAGAACAAGCTTTTAAAACGAGTGCACTAACCAACCACATAATGGGGTCATATATTCACCATCTGTCACGTGACTGTACCCAGGATGTTTGGTATAGGTGACTCAGGGACTCCCATGTGTTTAGATGAAGGTGTATGAGAAAATCTCCAGCCTTTTAAAGGTCTGGGTCACATACATCATTGTTAAAATCAGAAAAATATACTTTTAAAATAAAGTTTGTGCGGCTTTTCATCACGTCAACAGCAGACCCTGGTACTGAACCGAATCATGGCCAATTTTGAGGTTGACCATCTGATTAACACCGCTACACCCTGGATTTACAGAACTCACAAAATCCCAGAAATTCTGCTAAAAATGTGCCTTGTATTTTTCTGGTTTGAACTTACTGCTCTCTTTAGGTCGATGGATGTGGAGTGCTCTTGCATGGCCGTGTCCAGAGCCATCGCTTGCTTGCTTGCTGTCAGGACTATCCGACCGGCGCAGCATTTTAGCTGGGGGAGTTTGGTCTGAAGAGTTGTGGACCTTTTCATGACGGTGGTCATTGGTTGAGTGACTCTTAGACTGGTATTTGAAGGTCTGCAAATGAGAAAGGGTTGTGATGACGGAAGATGACGGGAGAAGCCTTAACCAGTCCTTTAAAGGTGAAGCCTGACTGTTACGGCTTGCATGCCTTAAAACAGTGCACATGTCCAGTAGTAAGAGAATATGACACAAGCCAAACAGAAAATATTTGTTTACTAGTACACACACACAAAAAAAAAAAAAATCCTTCCCTCTACTAGGTGTACTGGTTGTGGATGGCATATAGGTGTGGTGGAGTTGGTCCTATGCTGTCTTGCTAAAGCTGGAATGGCTGAATGATCATTGCCTGAGTGAGAGCACCTGTTGAAGCCTACTACTAAAAGGATTCAGTCTATTTTTAAGAACTCTGTCTATTTTTTAGTTTGCAGAACATGTTCACCATATTGGGCCATACCCGGCCTTGTTTAGCCTGCCAGCACAAAACTGAGCTTTGGCATATCCAGATTTATTTTTCACAGCCTAGACAACCCATGAAATACAGGAAATATGCCTTCAGCCAATCAGATTCATTCCAAACTGAGATTTTAAAAGATGCTTCCGAGTGTGGGTGCTCAAATCTAGTCTTAAAGCATGTGCGGCCACATGATGAGCAACAATGAAGTTGGTGTAGCTCAGAGGCGAACGCCACTACCCACCAGGGAGCAACCACCACATGTGGGAGACTGGGGTTCGAACCCCGGTCTGGGTGACTATGCTGTGCTACACCAATAAGAGTCCTTGGAGAAGACTAATAATACTACATTGGCTCACCTGTAATATGATCAACGTTGTAAGTTGCTCTGGATAAGAGCATCAGCTAGATGCCATAAATGTAAATCCAGTGAGATGGAACTGCTGGCATTTGCTACGGAGTTACTGACGCCTGCGCCATTAACAGCAACCCATGAAGACAGGATGGAGATGTCCTCCGGACACACAGATCTTATCTGGTCAATAACAGTCTGGTGCAGACAGTGATCTCCCAAGATCTCATTTGAGACACAAGTCTGATTCGCATGCAGTCGGCCCACTCAGGATCCCCCCCTAAGAAAGACTCTCCCTCCCCAAGACCCTGATCAGCACTGGAACTGAAATCTGCTGGCCTCTGTCCTTTTTATGGGTCTAAAAGTGAGAGAGGAGGAGCCCTCACCAAGAAAACGGAACAAGCTTAAACCTAAAATGGGAATTAGGAACTAAATGTAAATGACCATGATGAAACTGAGGACAGAACAGATTCCCCCTTAGAGGTTAAGATACTAAAACCACTACACTACTAAGGAATTTTTGAGATATCAGAAGCTACTACATACACACAAACGAGGAAAACGAATTGATGACTAACCACCTCACCAGCTGCAGAGCCACACATCATCTCTAACGACACGAAGAGTCAGAATTCACTCAACTCGCCAATATGAGACATCTGGGCATGTAACACTGAATGTATGAACAGGTGAACGAATGAACGTTATGGCCAATCTGGGGGAGAGTAATTCGACCAGCTGTCCTTACCTGACAACCAGCTAGCTGCGTTACTGCAGCCAGATATTCCACAGTCTTATTTTAAAAGCCTGGAGCAGGTTAACTCTATTAATACTGAAGATTAAATTGAGGAACCGGCAGATACATCTCCTTACCAGGCCCGCAGTATCTGCCCCCAAACCTGGCCGGCTTAACTGCGCACAGTCGTGGTGTTTGGACCAGTGTGCTGACCAACATGGTCTCAAATGTGACACTGGAACCTATGTATAGGTCAATCACTTCAAGATTATCATCTGTCAACTACATAAACTACCTCATCTCTACCTAATTCAGGAAACCAGGCTATGTACGCAGGCCTGAATCTTGCAAGCTAGCTCGCTAGCCTAGCCGGCTAAGCAGTTTAGTTTGCCGGTTAATACAGCTAAAACAGATTCGCTGGCGGATAAATATGGGCTTGTTTAGTGGAGCTATTTGTACCTGGTAAGGCTGATAATCCCTTCGGTCATTGCACCTGCAAGAGAAAGAGAGAGAAGAGTTAGTGTTGCAGCGCTCGCTGGCTAACTTAGCCAGTTAGCTAGCCAGCTAAGCAACTTTTACGTGAGCTTCAAGGCGAAGCTAATGCTAATGCTAAGCTACAGTTAGCTTTCAAAACAAAGTCCAGGGGCCGTCGCTCACTGTCTGCATGTGAAACGAGAGGCAGTCCCTAGTTTAGCCCCTTTAAGGCTGAAAGAAGGTGTTAGAATGTTGGAAAGGTGGAGAAAGTGCCTGTGTGTTTACCCATCAGCGAGTCTCGGTTGTTTCCGCGCGTACATTACCATTAACGCCTCTGCTGCGGATGTGGACGCTCGCGCGACACCGGAGAAAAAATAAACATAAAAAAAAAAACCGAATAATTAAATAATAAAGTGCTCTACAGGTCTCGTCCGCAGCCTCGAGGAGCCGAACAAAGTTATCATGAATTGCAATGCTGATTTTTGCTGCTTGTGCTTTGCTATTCTGGGGCAGAAAGCCGCCGGTCCATCCCTCCGGTGGGGTTCAGAGTGGCGCCCCCTAAACCAGGCTGGGCACATTTCACCCTCATTCATCCCCATACAAGCGTGGCGGACTGTTCCAGGCTGATTACACTGACCGTCATGAGCTGATGTAATATTATTAATACTGTTAATAAGGCTTTCACAATCCATTTTATCAGAGGAGCAACCTTATCCGGAGTATAAGATAAATTCTGAAGGGGAACTCCACCAATGTTGCCAGATTTCTCAATATTAAATCAGTCATATAATTCAACTTCAGTGTCATTATACTAATAAAGGGTTGTACAGTATAACGAAACACAGTCAGTCAGTACCGTTATTAGAAAAAAAAAAAAAAAAAAAAAAAAAAATAATAATATATATATATATATAGATATATTATATATATATATATATATATATATATATATATATATATATATCCATATTCATATATATATATATATATATCCTCGCTGTCCAATGTATCTCCATTTTTATGCCTTATTTGATCACATGCTGCTATTTACGTTGTGAGAACATTTCATTAAGAATGAACCAACAGAAATAGCCCAAAACTGCTTGGAAGAACGTCTGGTTCCATTGACTTCCATTAAAATGAGGTACATATATATATATATATATATATATATATATATATTATTATATATATTATATATATATATATATATATATATATATATATATATTGAGAGAGAGAGAGAGAGAGAGAGAGAGAAAGAGAGACAAGAGTGAATGTAGAGTACTGCTGTACATGTACAGTGTGTTGAGGTAACAAGTGTGCAGTTAAGTGTGTGGTTGTAAACAGTATAGATATACTTGGTGTACAGTGCAGGTAGGAACATAGCAGCTTAATGTTCAGGTAAACAGTTAAACAGCTTAGTACAGATGTTCAGTATATAGATAAATAAATATAGATGAATAAATACACAGCTGGGATGTTTACAGGATGTATTTGCATCTAAACATTCTCATTCTGGGTGATTTGACATGTGATGGTTCATTTACAGAGGAACTAAACGTCTCCTCTACACTGGGAACCAGGGGTCACTGTGTCTACAACACAAATACAGCCATTTTATTTATTTACTATCCAAACCCACCGGGATTATTATACTGCATAATGCACACTGTGTATGTACACTTATTGAACAGTCTGTAATTAGCAGCCATTGCACAGTTCTGTCATATGCACGGATGTATTTGCATACTGTACATGTCGTCACTGTCCAAATCTCCAAAATGGCAACTTTACAGGAGAGGCTGAAAACCTACTTTCATTTGAACGGAGGTCAATAGAACCAGACTTCTTTTACAGGCAGCTTTGGGCCATTTCTGTTGGTCCATTCATCGTGAAATGTTCACCCAGCATGAACAGCAGCTGCTGTAATCAACCGATGCATAAAGGTGAAAATCAGCAAAAATTGAGATACATGTTTTTAATTGGACCTCGGCTATATGTTCTGCTCTTTCAGACCTGCGTTCGATACAGAAGCACACAGACTGTATATTACACTGTATGTATGTATAGAATTTATATACATGTATATGCATTTCCTTTTTCTCTACTCCTCTTTTGTGCTTCTTTATGTAATACCTATAATTATGTTTCTGCATGTGGCAATAAACTTTGAAATGTTGAATCAGTGAACCTACGCTTGATATATGTTATGCAGGGTGAAGATGAGAAGGCATGATGTAAGTGGAAGGATTTAAGAAACAGAACAAATAAGACAAAAACAAACAAACAAACAAACAAAGCAGCTTACAACTTAGAACATGGATACAAAAACAACTGCCATGAGGACAAAACCAACGGACATGGAGACAAAACACCAAGCAAGAACAAAGGGCACAACGAGAGTATAAAACACCAAGGGCTAACGAATAACACCTGGGAAGGGGCGGAGCTACAAACAAGGGACAGGTGAGGGGATTGACAAGGGGGCGGAGACAGGAGAAGCCAAAAAATTAAACAAACAGAAGCACATGGACTTAAGGATGCAAGAGGATTTAAGATGCAAGACTTCATTGTCACATGCCCAGAGGAATAAATAGTTACACCTCTCAAACTGCAGTGCCAACAATCACCTATATGAATACTAAGTACACACACACACACTCACACTCACACACACACACACACACACACACACACACACACACACACACACACACACACACACACACACACACTCACACACACACACACACTCACACACACACACACACTCACACACACACACACACACACACACACACACTCACACACACACACACACACTCACTCGCACATGCACACGCTCACGCACACTAAAACACGCACACACACTAACACACGCACACGCTCACGCTCACGCACACGTACACACACACTCACACACACACACACACACACACACACTCACACACACACACACTCACACTCACACGCACACGCTCACGCTCACGCTCACGCACGCACACACACACACACACACTCACACTCACACTCACACACACACACACACTCACATATGCTGGAGCTGAGCTACTGCCCAGTCTCTGTGGTCTGCTGTGGAGCTACTGCCCATCCTGTGCGCTCTGAAGCTGTTGCTTCAGCTGTCTCGGCTGGGTGCTTCTACCTTCCTGCTGACGAGTTTGCCTACCATGAAGCCTCTCCTTGCCTTGTGTGGGAGGGGGCTTTACCTGCGTCCCCATCCGAGGATCCTGCTATTTGACTATTTTATTTTTAAAGCTGTTTGGTGATCTGTGACAGCGCTATACGAATACATTTGACTTGACTGGTCATATGCTTGTTGTGGCGGAGGGGAATGAGGTGGAATGCTGGTTGGAGGGAGAGAGGTGTTCAAAAGATTCAATAATGGATGAATTTTTTAAGATCATGAAAACTGTAACTGTGAAACAATGTGTCGAGCGTCAGGCAGCACATTCAGACCCCCATCATGCATTAGCTTTCTGTGGGAGAGCTGGACGCCTGGTTCCTATCGCCACCACTCTGACTCAGCAAGTTTCTCCTGAACACAGCATTTCACACCAGACCACTATACAGGCTTTGTCTGCATCTCAACCATAGAACTGTGTAGAAATGTTGGAAAACGCTGTGTATATGTGGAGTGGTGGTGTATATGGTGCATACTGTGTAGAGTGTATATTGTACGGTGTGTGTATGTGTATTGTGTATATGTGGAGTGGTTGTGTATATGGTGTAGACTGTGTAGAGTGTATATTGTACGGTGTGTGTATGTATTGTGTATATGTGGAGTGGTTGTGTATATGGTGTATACTGTGTAGGGTGTATATTGTACGGTGTGTGTATGTATTGTGTATATGTGGAGTGGTTGTGTATATGGTGTATACTGTGTAGAGTGTATATTGTACGGTGTGTGTGTGTATGTATTGTGTATATGTGGAGTGGTTGTGTATATGGTGTATACTGTGTAGAGTGTATATTGTACGGTGTGTGTATGTATTGTGTATATGTGGAGTGGTGGTGTATATGGTGCATACTGTGTAGAGTGTATATTGTACGGTGTCTGTATGTATTGTGTATATGTGGAGTGGTTGTGTATATGGTGCATACTGTGTAGAGTGTATATTGTACGGTGTCTGTGTGTATGTATTGTGTATATGTGGAGTGGTTGTGTATGTGGTGTATACTGTGTAGAGTGTATATTGTACGGTGTGTGTATGTATTGTGTATATGTGGAGTGGTTGTGTATATGGTGTATACTGTGTAGAGTGTATATTGTACGGTGTGTGTATGTATGGTGTATATGTGGAGTGGTTGTGTATATGGTGTATACTGTGTAGAGTGTATACTGTATGGTGTGTGTGTATGTATTGTGTATATGTGGAGTGGTTGTGTATATGGTGTATACTGTGTAGAGTGTATATTGTACGGTGTGTGTATGTATTGTGTGTATGTGGAGTGGGTGTGTATATGGTGTATACTGTGTAGAGTGTATATTGTACGGTGTGTGTATGTATTGTGTATATGTGGAGTGGTGGTGTATATGGTGTATATACTGTGTGGTGTACGGTGGTGTGTATATTGTGTGTAGAGTGTATATTGTACGGTGTCTGTATGTATTGTGTATATGTGGAGTGGTGGTGTATATGGTGTATACTGTGTAGAGCGTATATTGTACGGTGTGTGTATGTATTGTGTATATGTGGAGTGGGTGTGTATATGGTGTATACTGTGTAGAGTGTATATTGTACGGTGTGTGTGTGTATTGTGTATATGTGGAGTGGTTGTGTATATGGTGTATACTGTGTAGAGTGTATATTGTACGGTGTGTGTATGTATTGTGTATATGTGGAGTGGTGGTGTATATGGTGTATACTGTGTAGAGTGTATATTGTACGGTGTGTGTATGTATTGTGTTTATGTGGAGTGGTGGTGTATATAGTGTATACTGTGTAGAGTGTATATTGTACGGTGTGTGTATGTATCGTGTATATGTGGAGTGGTTGTGTATATGGTGTATACTGTGTAGAGTGTATATTGTACGATGTGTGTATGTATTGTGTATATGTGGAGCGGTTGTGTATATGGTGTATACTGTGTAGAGTGTATATTGTATGGTGTGTGTGTATGTATTGTGTATATGTGGAGTGGTTGTGTATATGGTGTATACTGTGTAGAGTGTATATTGTATGGTGTGTGTATGTATTGTGTATATGTGGAGTGGTTGTGTACTTATGTGTACATTGGTACAGCACTAGAGACACATGACCGTGAGTTTGCTTGTTTCATTTGCGTGACTGATGTTATTGACTGTGTATTTGCTGGGGGTGGAAACAGAGACCACATGATCAGCTCTGCCCCTAACCGTTAGCTTGGTGCTTTCAGGTCAGTATTGATGATGGTCTTGGTGATACCACAGCAGCAAACTGATTCATGCCTTCCCAAACGGTGTTCTGGTGAGTCCTTTATCACTCTGATTTAATCTCCTCTGATTCCTGACAGAAGTTTGAAGTAGGATGGCTAACGTGATCTTCTTAGCCTCGTGATCATTCGGCCTAAATGTGCAGTGTTAAGATGTGTTATGATTCTGGATATAGAAAGTTAAAGTTTGTATATATACTTATTAAACAACTGATGAAGACTGACCATTTACACACGGCATGATGGTCTATAACGGGGACCGTCTACTTCAGTCATGAGAAGTTCTGTTATTTGTGCCCTAAGAAAGCAAACAACTCTATCTCATATAGTGACTGTATTATTATTCAGTTATAGAAACCCAACCCATAATAATCTGACCAATAAGGAATGCAAATACAAGGAACTATTTTAATAGAACTCTGGAGAACCTTTTCTCTAAAGCTCTGCATAGGTTTACAAATTTTCTCCACCAGGTGGCAGTATAGGACTGGCATACTACACTCCTCATCATTAAAAGAACAGCAGCTGCACCCAGAAGGAGGTGTGGGACTGCAGTGGTGTTAAGAAGGAAGATAAAGGTGACCAGGATCAATAACTGATGATAAATTTAGACTGATATGATCAATATTTATTGAGCTACACATACAGAAGTCTGTCTCCCAGTATGGCGTGGGGCCGCCATGTTTGCTAACCCAACACGCCAGACGTCTCGGTATGGAGCTGTAGAGGTTCCTAATGGAGTCCTGTGATAATCCATCCCATGCAGCTTGAACATCCTCACACAGTTCCTGCAGATGGTGCGGTAGGGGTGGAGGTGGAGGAACATAAGGCCTTCTGGACGTGTGACAACAAACCGTTCATCTCGGTGCTGACCACGGTGCCTCCACACACGGATTCGTTGGGCGTCTCCACCAAGACTAAAGCGGGACTCGTCACTGAAGATGACCCGCTGCCATTCTGAGGCAATCCATGACAGTCTGGTACGACACCACTGCAGTCTTTGGTGACGGTGACGTGGTGTTAAGGACAGTCGTGGTAACAGTCTGTGTGCATGTAGTCCTGCGTGGTGCAGCCGTCTGCCAATGGTGCTGCACTAACAGGACGACTCATGGAGGACACCACTGCTGGCTAGATGTCCATAGTGGCTGTTGGGTCAGTCAGGCACAGCGATGGGGCCCGCCATTGTGTACGTCACATGTGGACGAGCGTGAAACTTGAATCATTGACATGTCTCACAATGTCAAACCCACCCACCAAGTTTCATTCCTGTAGGCTGACCCCATTTGGGTGGAGCTATTCTTTTGATGATGAGTGTATACAGTAAGTCAAAATTTGCAGGTCACCTAAATGTGTATCTGTGATTTCACCCCACTCCCCCCACCCCAGAAGGCCCTGCCCACCTGACCTGTGTCTGACCTCTGACCTGTGAGACTGAAACCTTCAGTGGCTGCAGCAGCTGTGCTTTTACTCAGTGGAGATATGCTGTGCCCATCCGCTAATCCTGGGAGTAAGTATTGACTGTGACCCTTACACACTCATTTTCATCCAGCATGGTTCATGGAGCTTGCTCTGTGCACTGGTGTGCAGTCATGTTGGAACAGGAGGGGGCCGTCCCCAAACTGAGTTGGGAGCATGAGATGGTCCAGAGTCTCTTGGTCTGTTGAAGCATTGAGTTCCATTCACTGGAACTAAGGGGCGGAGCCCAACTCCTGAACCACACCCCAACACCATAATCCCCCCTCCACCAAACTCTACACTCGGCACAGTGCAGTCAGACCAGTACCGTTCTCCTGGCAACCGCCAAACCCAGACTCGTCCATCGGATCACCAGACGGAGAAGCGTGATTGGTCACTCCAGAGAGCATGTCTCCACTGCTCTACAGTCCAGGGGTGGAGCTTTACCCCACAGCGTTCCACGCTCTGCACTGTGCTTGGTGATGTAGGCTGGGATGCAGCTGCTCGCCATGGAAACCCATTCCATGAAGCTCTACACACTGTTCCTGAGCTGATCTGAAGGACACATGAAGTTTGGAGGTCTGTAGTGATGGACTCTGTAGAAAGTTGGTGACCTCTGTGACCATGCACCTCAGTATCCGCTGACCCTGCTCTGTCATTGTACATGGTCTACCACTTCCTGGCTGAGTCGCTGTCGTTCCCAATCACTCCCACTGTGTTCTAATCCCACTGACAGTGGACTGTGGAATATTTAGTAGGGAGGGACTGTCACGACTGGACTTGTAGCACCAGTGGCATCCTATCACGGTCCCACACTGGAATACACTGAGCTCCTGAGAGCGGCCCACCCTCTCACTAACGTCTGTAGGAGCAGTCTGCATGACTAGGTGCTCGGTTTTGTACACCTGTGGCCATGGAAGTGGCTGGAACACCTGAGTTCAGTGATTTGGATGAGTGTAGCTTCTGTATTTAACACAGTGAACCCATGTATTCTGTGGCAAACTGTGTTTTCCATCCATGATATGAGCCCTTGTCATGCAGGAGTTAAACAGGTGGGCCGCAGCTGGGTCGGGCCAGGCATGACCACGCATGATATAGTCCTGCACAGGGGAGTAAGAAATAGCTTTGTTGCAGGGAGTTAACCAGGTTCATCAAACACTTCAGTAACTGGCACCATAAATCTAGCTCTCCAGATTCAGCATAAGCAGCCATGATTGCACACCTGGGCCGTCAGAACCATGCTTATGGTAGGGATCTCTCCACGGGTCCGACCTGTTTATCTGACACAGTTTTAGCAGGGAAGTTAACGACGGAGGGTTTGTTAAGTTTGGAAGCTCCACGGCCGTCTGGCTGGTTTGTTATCCCGTGGAGAGTGCCCCTGCGGAGTTCCTCCCGGTGCCCCTCATGCAGCAGCTCTGGTACCTTTCTCCTCAAATGAAGTTTAATAATCTGGTCTGTAAAAAAACTGGCAGCCACACGACAGCGTACATAATCGTTTCTTATTCCGCGCTTTTGAACAATCCCCTCATGGGCTGCGATAATGAAGACCAGGCCAAGTTTCCCTTGCCTCAGCGAATGCGCCATATGCTCCTGGAATTGTAAAGCTTTCTAAAAAGTGGTGACAGGCGTTCAGGACGCTTCCTCCGCTTCTGTCACTCCTGTGAGGAGGAATAGCGAGAGGGATGAAGTCGTAGCTTTGGCCTGGAGGCACAGGCTGGGGCATGTAGTTTCACCGAGCACCATTTGAGGGGGCTGTTTGAAAGATCTTGAGTGGCTCCAGAAAGTGTGTGTGTGTGTGTGTGTGTGTGTGTGTGTTTTGATTCAAGGACCAAATGTCCCTAACATTCAGGAGGAAAACATGAACATTCTGTGGGGATATTTTTCTGGTACCACCGGGAATTCTTTTTACAGGGAGAACAGGGAAGAACGTGACGCATAACAGTTTTTGCCCAACACTGTAAAACCTAATTTCTGAGAAATTACAAAATGTAAATATATACAGGAACCCAAAACCTATATATATATAGAAACCCACCTATCCAACGATCAAACCGAGAAATTCAATCTTCTGTAAAACATATGCTAATATATCATCACTGTCCACAGAAAAACAAGTATCTCCAAAATAGCAACTTTACAGGAGAGGCCAAAACCCATTTTCATTCTAATGTAAGTCAATGGAACCAGACTTTTTCCAACCGCTCTTTGGGCCATTTCTGTTGGTCCATTCATCAGGAAATGTGATCAAATTATAAATAAAAGTGAAAATCGTCAAAAATGGAGATACATGTTTTTCATTGGACAGTATATATATATATACAGGGGTTGGACAATGAAACTGAAACACCTGGTTTTAGACCACAGTCATTTATTAGTATGGTGTAGGGCCTCCTTTTGCGGCCAATACAGCGTCAGTTGGTCTTGGGAATGACATATACTGAGTCCTGCACAGTGGTCAGAGGGAGTTTAAGCCATTCTTCTTGCAGGATAGTGGCCAGGTCACTACGTGATGCTGGTGGAGGTTCGTCCTTCTTGGTGGTGTGCTGACATTACCCTGGATACCGTGGCTCTTGATACATCACAAAGACTTGCTGTCTTGGTCACAGATGCGCCAGCAAGACGTGCACCAACAGTTTGTCCTCTTTTGAACTCTGGTATGTCACCCATAATGCTGTGTGCATTGCAGTATTTTGAGCAGAACTGTGCTCTTACCTGCTAACTGAACCTTCACACTCTGCTCTTACTGGTGCAATGTGCAGTTAATGAAGATTGGCCACCAGGCTGGTCCAATTTAGCCATGAGACCTCCCACACTAAAATGACAGGTGTTTCAGTTTCATTGTCCAACCCCTGTATATATATATATATATATACAACTGTGGAAATAAATAAGAGCTATTTTAAATTGGGCATCACCACATGTACTGCAAATTCCTACGAAGATTGGGGTCTAGATTTAGTATGAGATACAGTGAGTGTGTAGTATCAGAACAGGTTTGAATGTAACCAAAGCTCTAGCTACAATTCTAGGCGCATGCTGCCTCACTTTGGGGAGGCGGGGCTTAAAGACAGTGATTCCGACTCAGGGTGATACAGATGTACAGGGTGGGAAAGTTTAGTGGTATGGGGAAAGCTGTGGATCGATTGCAGTAGACCCCAGGAGTAAAATTCTGAGCATTTAAAATGAGCACAGTAGTGTTAATGTATTTGTGTATTGGATGCCTGTCTCATTTCCTTCTCTGAACATCTCCAGGTGCGTGTAGGCTGCTAGTGACTCTGCTGTATGGGCTGGAGTCTTACCTGGATGCCACCGAGGACAGCAGTTTTTTACAGGACATGCTCATGAGCAATTCTCTACATGTGCTCATCAAGGTTAGCCTGCTATCTCATATTATCCACCATGTTACTATCTCTACAGTATCTCCATCTCTACAGTATCTCCACCTCTACAGTATCTCCATCTCTACAGTATCTCTATCTCTACAGTATCTCTATCTCTATAATATCTCTATCTCTATAATATCTCCATCTCTATAATATCTCCATCTCTATAATATCTCCATCTCTATAATATCCCTATCTCTACAGTATCTCCATCTCTATAATATCTCCATCTCTATAGTATCCCTATCTCTACAGTATCTCCATCTCTAAAGTATCTCAATCTCTATAATATCTCCATCTCTACAGTATCTCCATCTCTAAAGTATCTCAATCTCTATAATATCTCCATCTCTACAGTATCTCTATCTCTATAATATCTCCATCTCTACAGTATCTCTATCTCTACAGTATCTCTATCTCTATAATATCTCCATCTCTACAGTATCTCCATCTCTATAGCATCTCAATCTCTATAGTATCTCAATCTCTGTAGTATCTCCACCTCTACAGTATCTCCATCTCTAAAGTATCTCAATCTCTATAGTATCTCCATCTCTATAGTATCTCCATCTCTGTAGTATCTCCATCTTTACAGTATCTCCATCTCTGTAGTATATCCACCTCTACAGTATCTCCATCTCTGTAGTATCTCTATAGTGTCTCTATCTCTGTAGTGTCTCTATCTCCGTTGTGTCTCTCTCTCTGCAGTGTCTCTCTCTCTGTAGTGTCTCTATCTCTGTAGTGTCTCTATCTCTGTAGTATCTCTATCTCTGTAGTGTCTCTATCTCTGTAGTATCTCTATCTCTGTAGTGTCTCTATCTCTGTAGTATCTCTATCTCTGTAGTATCTCTATCTCTGTAGTGTCTCTATCTCTGTAGTGTCTCTATCTCTGTAGTATCTCTGTAGTGTCTCTATCTCTGTAGTGTCTCTCTCACCGTAGTGTCTCTCTCTCTGTAGTATCTCTATCTCTGTAGTGTCTCTATCTCTGTAGTGTCTCTATCTCTGTAGTATCTCTGTAGTGTCTCTATCTCTGTAGTATCTCTATCTCTGTAGTGTCTCTATCTCTGTAGTATCTCTATCTCTGTAGTATCTCTATCTCTGTAGTGTCTCTATCTCTGTAGTGTCTCTATCTCTGTAGTATCTCTATCTCTGTAGTGTCTCTATCTCTGTAGTATCTCTATCTCTGTAGTATCTCTGTAGTGTCTCTCTCTCCGTAGTGTCTCTCTCTCTGTAGTATCTCTATCTCTGTAGTGTCTCTCTCTCCGTAGTGTCTCTCTCTCTGTAGTATCTCTGTAGTGTCTCTATCTCTGTAGTGTCTCTATCTCTGTAGTGTCTCTATCTCTGTAGTATCTCTGTAGTGTCTCTCTCTCCGTAGTGTCTCTCTCTCTGTAGTATCTCTGTAGTATCTCTATCTCTGTAGTGTCTCTATCTCTGTAGTATCTCTGTAGTGTCTCTATCTCTGTAGTATCTCTGTAGTGTCTCTCTCTCCGTAGTGTCTCTCTCTCTGTAGTATCTCTATCTCTGTAGTGTCTCTCTCTCCGTAGTGTCTCTCTCTCTGTAGTATCTCTGTAGTGTCTCTATCTCTGTAGTATCTCTATCTCTGTAGTGTCTCTATCTCTGTAGTATCTCTGTAGTGTCTCTATCTCTGTAGTATCTCTATCTCTGTAGTGTCTCTACCTCTGTAGTATCTCTGTAGTGTCTCTCTCTCCGTAGTGTCTCTCTCTCTGTAGTATCTCTATCTTTGTAGTGTCTCTATCTCCATTGTGTCTCTCTCTCTGTAGTGTCTCTATCTCTGTAGTATCTCTATCTCTGTAGTGTCTCTACCTCTGTAGTGTCTCTATCTCTGTAGTGTCTCTATCTCTGTAGTGTCTCTACCTCTGTAGTGTCTCTATCTCTATCTAGTAATAGATTATCTTGTATTATCTAATGTTAGGGGTTGACCATATGAACACATTCATTGGGTAACACTTTACTGTAGGGCACTGTTCATGACACCTACATAAGCTTCTCACGACAACTGACAGAACCCTGCATAACTGCTTATGAATAATTTTCCAGTAGGAGGTTTTTGCACGAAGTGAAATGTGATGTTTGCCAGTTGGGCTAGGCTGAAGGTTAGGGTTAGGACATTTAGCGATTGATTATAAGGGTTGTGATCTATTCTCATTCTTGAAGCACTGGACAGCAAATCAGTAAAACAGCTTTCTACCAGTAACGGTGGAGGGTAAAAAGCTAGCGCACACCCAGTAGCATCATCTGCTGGCAGACGCCTCTAATGAGTCCAACACATGCTGTCTGCGACGCTGGGAGAGAACGGGGGGGCTGCGGCTGGACGTGATAAAAAAGTCACATTAAAGTTCAGCTGGGCTGTTAGAGCAGTGTTAGTGTGTTACCTGAGGATGTTTTGGGGTAGAAGTGGTCTTGTCCTCACTCCAGTCAAGCTAACAGAATTTCGGAGCGTGTGATACGGCGACACCACTGTAGAGTTCACCGCTGTTAAACGAGAGACCCAGCCTTTTCGCACAAGTCGTCTGTTTTCCAGCTGTTGTTGGGCACCACTACACCAGAGCTTTCTTCCTCTAACAGCTGGCTCGCCACCTCGCCCGGGTCTCTTGTCTGATTGCTCATGTATACTCCATGATACGATACTGGATGTACACTGTATTGGCAGAAGTATTCACTCCCCCATCCAAATCACTGAATTCAGGGGTTCCAGTCACTTCCATGGCCACAGGTGTATAAAACCGAGCACCTAGTCATGCAGACTGCTCCTACAGACTTTAGTGAGAGGGTGGGTGGCTCTCAGGAGCCCACTGAATTACAGCGTGGTACCGTGATAGGAAGCCAACTGTGCTACAAGTCCAGTAGTGCAATTTCCTCACTACTAAATATTCCACAGTCCACTGTCAGTGGGATTAGAACACAGTGGGAGCGATTGGGAATGACAGCAGCTCAGCCATGAAGTGGGAGGCCATGTACAATGACAGAGCGGGGTCAGCGGATGTTGAGGGACATATCTCCATATACATACAGACCTCCATTTCTCATGCGGCCTTCAGCTTAGCTCAAGAACAGTGCATAGAGAGCTTCATGGAATGGGTTTCCATGGCCGAGCAGCTGCATCCCAGCCTTACATCACCAAGCGCAGTGCAGAGTGTGGAACGCAGTGGTGTAAAGCTCCGCCCCTGGACTCTAGAGCAGTGGAGGTGTGTTCTCTGGAGTGACCAATCATGCTTCTCCATCTGGTAGTCCGATGGACGAGTCTGGGTTTGGTGGTTGCCAGGAGAACAGTACCTGTCTGACTGCACTGTGCCAAGTGTAGAGTTTGGTGGAGGGGGGATTATGGTGTGGGGGTGTCGTTCAGGAGTTGGGCTCCGCCCCTTAGTTCCAGTGAGAGGAACTCTTAATGCTTCAGCAGACCAAGAGACTCTGGACCATCTCATGCTCCCAACTTTGTGGGGACAGTTTGGGGACGGCCCCTTCCTGTTCCAGGCATGACTGCACACCAGTGCACAGAGCAAGCTCCATAAAGACATGGATGAGCGAGTCTGGTGTGGAGGAACTGGACTGGCCTGCACAGAGTCCTGACCTCCACCCGATAGAACACCTCTGGGATGGATTAGAGGGGAGACTGAGAGCCAGGCCTTCTCGTCCAACATCAGTGTCTGACCTCACAAATGTGCTTCTGGAAGAATGGTCAGAAATTCCCATTAACACATTCCCAAACTTCACACACTGTACACAACGCTGAGGAATACTTGCCTGATGTATCTTACAGGTTGCCAGTAAGGAAAGAGTCGCTGTCGGATATATATGTGTGTTTACTTTGTAATCAGCTGAATAGCCCAGTATCAGCTGAACACTGAGGAGCAGGGTCCAGTTCTCCACTTAGGAGCCCACCTCCCATATTAGACTTGCTACATCCCCAGTCTAATTGTGTCCATCTGGCACGGTGCATGTGATGTGAAAGGATGCATCCTATTACTGCAACAATGTGCTCACCTGGGACACTGACATTCACAGACCGGCCTTGTACCTTTCGCCTTACTGAGGTCAGCCATGCACACGGCCTCTTATCTACTCAACGTCCCCGGCGTCTGAAATTCTCCCAACAGAGCCTGACAGGCGTTGCAAGACACACACATGCACGCACACACACACCTGCTGGAGCACCCTGTTGGAGAACAAGTGTTGCGTTGGCGCGAGGCTCTCAGGAGACAAGCTGGGACGTTATTTACGGGCTAAACACTTCAGCATGAGGCCGAAATATATAAATTTGATATATGCCGAGTCTCAGCCCGCGGGCCTCGCTCCAGACATACCCGGGACTCATCTCAGCTGAGAACACAAACACACAGCTAAAAGATGAAGCCCGGTGTGCGTGAAGAGATGACTTGCTGTTTATTTTATAGTTGTTTTTTTTCCCCCGTCAGACGCCCCCACCCACCCAAACCCGCTGCCATGTGATTGTAATGGGAGTAAGTTGTGTTTCTACAGGCACATTTGCAATAATTCTGCCTCTCAAAACAAAAAGAAATCCAGCTTAGCATGCTAATCAGTGAGTCGGCTTCGCAGCGTTTACTTTGTAGCTATAAAAGTGAGAGGTTTTATTTTTCACTGTTGTGGACAATTTCGCAATTATACAGGCCTCTATAAACAAAACGAAGTCTGGCTTATCATGATAATCAGGCAGCACGGTTTACTCTATAGCCATGAAGATGTTTTCCTTGGGTTTCAGGAGTCCCGCCATCTCGTCCCCAGCTCCCTCCCTGTTCCCGTTCCTATCTATCTGTGTATTCAATGTGACTCAACTATTTGCTGCGGCACCGTATCACCTGTATACGTTTTGTACTGACGGCCAACGTTACTATACTTCTCATACTCTTTTGGCATATATACACATAGGCATATGCTACATCCACACCCCCATGTTCAAATGACTGGGCTCTCTTTTGAGTAGTCAAAATCTGATTGCTCACGCACTTTTAAAACTTTAAAGGAACAGTGTGTAAGATTTAGAGGGCGGGGTCTATTGTCAGAACTGGACTATAATGTACATGTAATACTGTATATAACCCAAATTTTACCACAAATTTGATTGATCACGCATTTTTAAAACTTTAAAGGAGCAGTGTGTAAATTTGGGGGCGGGGTCTATTGTCAGAAATGGGCTATAATATACATGTAATATATAACCCAAATCTTACCACCAATCTGATTGATCACGCACTTTTAAAACTTTAAAGGAGCAGTGTGTAAAATCTTGGGGGTGGGGTCTATTGTCAGAAATGGACTATAATGCACATGTAATATATATAAGCCAAATCTGATTGATCACGCACTTTTAAAACTTTAAAGGAACAGTGTGTAAGATTTAGGGAGCGGGGGTCTATTGTCAGAAATGAACTATAATGTACATGTAATATATAACCCAATTCTTAGCCCAAATCTGATTGATCACGTACATTTAAAACTTTAAAGGAACAGTGTGTAAGATTTAGGGGGCGTGGTCTGTTGTCAGAAATGGACTATAATGTACATGTAATATATAACCCAAATCTTACCATCAATCTGATTGATCACGCACATTTAAAACTTCAAAGGAGAAATGTGTAAAATCTTGGGGGCGGGGTCTATTGTCAGAAATGGACTATAATGCACATGTAATATATAAGCCAAATCTGATTGATCACGCACTTTTAAAATTTTAAAGGAGCAGTGTGTACATTTTGGGGGCGGGGTCTATTGTCAGAAATGGACTATAATGTACATGTAATATATATCCCAATTTCCTAGCCCAAATCTGATTGATCACCCACTTTTAAAACTTCAAAACTTAAAAGGAGTCAGAAATGGTGTACATGTAAATATATACCCCAAATCTGATGATCACGCACTTTTATGCTATATCCTCTACCCTGGTGTACATGTAACATATCCAATTTCCTAGCCCAAAATGACACGAGCTCTTCTTTAAAGGAGCAGTCTTATACAAAATTCTAGAAGTTTATGTCGAGCAGAATCAAGACATTTTAAAGGAGCAATGTGTGAGATTTAGGGTGGAGTCTGTTTTCAGAAATGGACTATAATACACATGTAATATATACTACAAAAAAGGGAAAACATGAGGAAGCAAAATGAAATCAGGACAGACACTAAAGCAGCAGTAGGCCACCGTAGACGCTAGGGAGGGTATGGGAGTGGGTGGCGTCAGTAGGTGGCAATACGTAACTCACTAGAGGTTACACACTGTGCCTTTAACATACAAAATATTGGGAACTAAAGCAAATCTTGACCTGACAACATTACTATACTTCTATATCACTCTGTTGCTATATATCCACATATGCATATGCGATATCCGCACCCCCATGTTCAAACAACTGGCCTTCCTTTGAGGAGCTTATAAATTCTAGGAGTTTATGTTGAGCAGAATCAAGATATTTTAAAGGAGCAGTGTGCAAGGTGTATGGGGGAGGGGTCTATTGTCAGAAATAGAATATAATATACATGTAATATATATGCCAAAAAAGGGAAAACAAAAAGAAGCTAAATTAAATCAGGAAAGAACTGAAGCGGCAGCAGAACACCTTGGCAGCCACTGTAGACTCTGGGGAAGCAAGGCTTCAGGAGGTGGCAATACGCGACTTCACCACTAGAGGTTACACACTGTGCCTTTAATGCCGTTTATTTTATTTTAATAGAGATTCATCTCTGCACTTATATCTGTATATTCAATGTGATCATTCAACTATTGTGCAATACTTGCTGCTTCCTAAGTGAGTAAACCTGCTTGCAGCGAAGGGACCACAGTAGATTTCTGTGGCCGAACGTTCCGAAATATTTTCGGGACTGTCTTGAAATCGTACGAGATTTTTTGGCTGGTCTGTATATGAGGTGTTAGATTTGGCTGGAGCGCCGAGCGCTGCGCGAGGGACATGGTCAGTATGTGGAGGGAGTTTTATGTGCATGGCTCTGTTCAGAGATCCAGTCTCTAGGGCCAGAAACTGCCCAGACCCGCGGCCTACATGTGGCTGCGCTTGGCGTCCGATACGGTCCTGACATTGTTTTACTTAATCCAGCTGTTATAAGGCATGTTCTTTTTATAGAGAGCTCTTAGCTATGTGTGGGTTGTAAATATGATTACATCTTTCTTGGGCAATATTGCAGTTTTTCCTTTGCTTCACATTACTCTGCCGGACTGCGTGCTGATAGACAGGGAGGAGGACGACCAGACAGACAGACAGACAGACAGATAAACACCCAAACAGACAGACGCCTCAACCCCATTTCCTGAACCCTATCTTATATTATTTTACCATCGATTTAACTCAGACTCTGCTTAATAAATTAACAACCCAGGTCACGGGGAACGCAAAGATTTGGGGACTGCCTTAAGTTCAGTTTGAGCAATAGAGCGTCCTGGACCAGTTCAAATAAGAATTCGGCACCAAAAAAAAAAGGAAATTATAAAGATCTAAATGTAGTTCATTTTGAGCAGAGCCAAGATAATTTAAAGGAACTGTGTGCAAGATTTAGGGGGCGGGGTCTACTGCCAGAAATGGACTATAATATACCTGTTATATATACTCCAAACCTTACCCTAAATGTGATTGATCATCTACTCTTAAAACTTTAAAGGAGCAATGTGTAAGATTTAGGGGGCGGGGTCTATTGCCAGAAATGGCCTATAATATACATGTAATATATACTCCAAACCTTACCCTAAATGTGATTGATCATCCACTCTTAAAACTTTAAAGGAGCAATGTGTAAGATTTAGGGGGCGGGTCTATTGCCAGAAATGGACTATAATATACATATAATATATACCCCAAACCTTACCCTAAATGGATTGCGGACTCTTACTATCAGAAATAGATTTAGGGGGCGGGTCTATTGCCAGATATAACTATAATACCCCAAAATACTCCAAATTACCCCAAATGTGATTGATCACCCATTCCTAAAACTTTAAAGGAACAATGTGTAAAATTTGGGGGGCGGGGGAGTGGACTATGTACTATACTCCAAACAGAAATAGACTGATTGATATAAAACTTTAATATAATATTTAGGGGGCCCCCTATAATATACATTACCTCCAAACCTTACCCTAAATGTGATTGATCATCCACTCCTAAAAGTTTAAAGGAGCAGTGTGTAAGATTTAGGGAGTGGGGTGTATTTGTCATGTCCTGTCTTGTCTTGCCTCTGTCTCTGGTTGTCAGTTTGTCTTTTCCTCATGTCACTTCCATGTGCCTTTTGTTGTCCTGCTCCACGTGCTTCTGTTTGTTTTGGTTTTTGGCTCCTCTGCCCCCTTATCAGGCCCCTCACCTGTCCCTAGTTTGTAGCTCCACCCCTTCCCAGGTGTTCCTCATTAGTCCTTGTTGCTTTGTATTCCTTATTGTTTGCTTTGTTCTTGCTTCCACTCCTAAAACTTATCAGAAATAGACTATAATATACATATAATGTGTAAGATCTTACCCCAAATGTTAGGGGGCAGAGTCCTAAAACTATTGTCAGAAATAGACTATTATATACATATAATATATATACCCCCCAAATCTTACCTCAAATGTGATTGATCAGCCACTCCTAAAACTTTAAAGGAACAATGTGTAAGATTTAGGGGGCAGAGTCTACTATCAGAAATAGACTATTATATACATATAATATATATATATATATATATATATATATATATATATACCCCAACATCTTACCCACTATGATATATATATATATATATACACCAACATCTTACCCCAAATGTGATTGATCAGCCACTCCTAAAACTTTAAAGGAGCAGTGTGTAAGATTTAGGGGGCGGGGTCTATTGTCATAAATGGACTATATTATACATGAAATATATACAGCAAAAAAGCAGCAGCAGAAAACTGGACGGGCACCGTAGGCTCTAGGGAAGGGTGGGTAGGTTGGTGGCATCAGTAGGTGGCAATACGAAACCTCACCACTAGAGGTTACACATGGTGACTTTAACACGCAAATTACTGGGAATTGAATCAGATCTTGACCTGAGCATCAGGTTGGGGTTTGGCATGTAGTAGATGGTAAGCGATCATAGTCAAAGTCCTGGAGGGTAAGAGAAATGACCAGGTGTCCACACCTGAGTGGACTGACAAGGCCCAGATCTTAAAGGCCCGGAAGCTGAGGCACCTCCTAAAAGGCCTGTGGTTCCGGACAGCACTTGCTGAGGACTTCTAACAATGGCGGAGGACTGAAGGCAGGGTGTTGGGCGCTCAAGGCTCATCAGTGCGCAAGGGCAACAAAGGCAGTCCTGCCTGGTCCAAGCCGACAGAAGGGCTCCCGTGACACAAAGTTGGCGGCGGCCTCTTTCAGCAGGATAAACACACTGTGCGCATTATCCAGGAATGGAAAGGAACATGATGAAGAGTTCAAGGTGTTGCCCTAGCTTCCAAATTTCCCAGCTCTCAATCCAATCCTGCATCTGGAACAACAACAAGTCTGATCTGTGGCTGCTCCACCTCACAGCTTAAAGGACTTATAGGGCCTGCTTGCTTACATCCCGGTGCACCACAGACGTCCATACCACAGCAGGTCGGAGCTGTCTTGGCAGCCCAGGCCGGCAGCATGTTAGGCAGGTGGTGGTCGGAATATTTTGGCTCATCGGCGTACGTGTCGTAGCTAACGAGTAAGGAACGTCTGCACCCCACAAATTGCATTCAGGAATGAATCAACAGGAATATGTTTATGGATTTATGGCATGACTGCTAACGATATTATTTTCATTGTGCCTATGACTGCTGACGACTTCAAGTCAAATGTTTTGAAAGCTTCTTGGCTTGGTTTGAGATGCTCTTGAGTGTTGCAGCCTCAGTAGGAAACCTGAACCGCTCCCAAAGAACATCAGCTAACACAGTTCAACAACATTCTCTGTAGTCTCTTCCCCAATAGCAGTATTCACTCCCCCATCCGAATCACTGAGTTCAGGTGTTCCAGCCGCTTCCATGGCCACAGGTGTATAAAACCGAGCACCTAGACATGCAGACTGCTCCTACAGACGTTAGTGAGAGGATGGGTCGCTCTCAGGAGCTCAGTGAGATTCCCTCCCTACTAAATATTCCACAGTCCACTGTCAGTGGGATTGGAACACAGTGGGAGTGATTGGGAACCATAGCAACTCGGCCACGAAGTGGTAGACCATGTACAATGACAGAGTGGGGTCAGCGGATGCTGAGGGTCATAGTGCACAGAGGTCACCAACTTTCTACAGAGTCCATCACTACAGACCTCCAAACTCCATGTGGCCTTCAGATCAGCTCAGGAACAGTGTAGAGCTTCATGGAATAGGTTTCTATGGCGAGCAGCTGCATCCCAGCCTTACATCACCGAGCGCAGTGCAGAGTGTGGAACGCAGTGGTGTAAAGCTCCGCCCCTGGACTTTAGAGCGGTGGAGGCGTGTTCTCTGGAGTGACCAATCACGCTTCTCCGTCTGGCAATCCAATGGACGAGTCTGGGTTTGGTGGTTGCCAGGTGAACTGTACCTGCCTGACTGCACTGTGCCGAGTGTGAGGTTTGGTGGAGGAGGGATTATGGTGTGGGGTTGGTGTTCAGGAGTTAGGCTCCGCCCCTTAGTTCCAGTGAGAGGAACTCTTAATGCTTCAGCAGACCAAGAGACTCTGGACCATCTCATGCTCCCAACTTTGTGGGGATGGTTTGGGGACGGCCCCTTCCTGTTCCAACATGACCGCACACCAGTGCACAGAGCAAGCTCCATAAAGACATGGATGAGCGAGTCTGGTGTGGAGGAACTGGACTGGCCTGCACAGAGTCTTGACCACCACCCGATAGAACACCTCTGGGCTGGATTAGAGTGGAGACTGAGAGCCAGGCCTTCTCGTCCAACATCAGTGTCTGACCTCACAAATGTGCTTCTGGGAGAATGATCAGAAATTCCCATGAGTGCATTCCTAACCCTTGTGGAAAGCCTTCCCAGAAGGGCTGAAGCTGTTATAGCTGTATAGGGTGGGCCGATATCATATTAAACCCTATGGGTTAAGAATGGGATGTCACTGAAGCTCAGACGAGTAAACACTTCTGGCTAGGTTTTCCCTTGTATCGTTTACAGGGGTCTGTATGCAGAGCCCAACCCCAGTACTTCACTCAATCCCAGTCATGTCTAGCATGTATGGCAGTCCTCTTCTCCTCTCCTCCCCCACAGCTCCATGACAAGCTGCAGAGGTTTGCTTCTCAGCGGCCTGCTCCGTTCCAGGACGACGCCGAGGGTCTGGCCCGGGAGGTGAGTGTTTTCCTGGGGAAGGTCATTGTGTTTGTCTGCTAGTCAATAGTAGGTGCAAGAAAAGAGACAGAGCACCAGGAGCCGGGTAGTGTTCCACTGCCGAGGCCTCCTGGCTGTGCTGTCAGCGTGAGGCATATTGAGAAGGAGTTCCAGTCAGGATGAAAGAATAACAGCAAGGCCCAGTGCTACACATGTACACGCTCTCACTCACTCACACATTAAACACCCAGATTATACACAGTGCTCCCAGTCTCCTGATTGCTATAGTGATTCGGCAAGTCTTGGCAAGCTCCGAAACTGGAGGAGGACCAAGCCCGCTCAGAAGTCCATCAACACAGTGGGTCCTTCGTTTGACTGGGCTGCGCCGGAGCAGTGCAGGATGTTACATGCATCATGGAGCTCCTAACCTTTTCACCAATAAGTGCACACGCTAGAAAGTCTTCTGATGAACTTTACATATCTGCTCTCGTCTCGGTTCGGGTCCCTCAGGGCGTATCCAAAGCATCTCAGGTATTACTAGACATGAAACTTGACTATGGACGCACTAATAGTTTGTCTCATCTGTGGAGCTTGCAAAAGCATTACCCCCTGAGCCGGCTCCAGCTGGTGTGGGTTCAGATCTGCGGTGATTGTTGAAACAGAAGATTATCTCTCGACCGCGATCGCTGAGCGTATTTCATTAAAGCTGGCGGCCGTTTTCAAGCGATATCGTTTTCCATCTTCCTCGCCGGGCGAAAGCAGGGAGGACGTTTCGGAGCACTGAGCCGCTAAAAGCATTTTCCTTACGTTTGTGGCTCAGTGTAATGTTTCAGCTGTGGCCGTTTAATGTATGTTTAATGTCAGGTCCGGTAGCGTTCAGAACCGCACTGAGGTCGGCTAAACTGCGGCAGGAGCTGCTTTTTCTCTGGGACTCTCGGGCGTACGGCATTTTGACCTACAACGTAAACACTGGTGCTGAACCCAGACGCTCACACTACAGGCCAGGCTCAGACAGCTCTGCGTTTAAACAGCCCATGGAAACCTTAATGTGTCTTCAGACATGATACCTTGAGGCAGGCCCAGAGAGGGGCTAGAGAGGCAACACTGTCTAGAGCAACATCATTTACTACACTCATTCTCCATCAGCTCCACTGACCGTATAGGACACTCTGTAGGTGTACAGGTCCAGACTGTAGTCAGTCTGTTTCTCTGTATACTGTATTACCCTGTTCTTCAATGGTCAGGACCCCCACAGGACCACCACAGAGCAGGTATGATGTGGGTGGTGGATCATTCTCAGCACTGCAGTGACACTGACCTGGTGGTGGGGTGTTAGTGTGTGTGGCGGTGGTGTGAGTGGATCAGACACAGCAGTGCTGCTGGACACCTCAGTGTCACTGCTGGACTGAGAATCGTCCACCAACCAGAACTATCCAGCCCACAGCGTCCTGTGGGCAGCGTCCTGTGGGCAGCGTCCTGTGGGCAGCGTCCTGTGGGCAGCGTCCTGTGGGCAGCGACCTGTGGGCAGTGACCTGTGGGCAGCGTCCTGTGGGCAGCGTCCTGTGTCCACTGATGAAGGACTAGAAGATGACCAGCACTGCACTGTGCAGCAGCAGATGAGCTATCGTCTCTGACTGTCCATCTACAAGGTGGACCAGCAAGGTAGGTGTGTCTAATAGAGTGGACAGTGAGTGGACACAGTGTCTAAACACTCCAGCAGCACTGCTGTGTCTGATCCACTCACACCAGCACCACCCACACTAACACACCACCACCACGTCAGTGTCACTGCAGTGCTGAGAATGATCCCCCACCCACATCATACCTGCTCTGTGGTGGTCCTGTAGAGCTGATAGAATGGAGAAGTTGCCATCTGTTTTCACATACGTAACATATGAAAACAGTAAATTAATAAACTCTGTGAAGCACCATCTGTCGTGTTAGCCATCCCAACGCAGCATCGCCACACCTCATTTGATAATCTCTCAAAGCTGACGTTAGCTACCTATTCAAATTCCCCTACCACCTTAAACAGTGGAGCAGTTATATGCTAGCATCTGAGCAGGTATCTGAACGTATGTGCTGCATCACTGAAGGTGGAGTTTCAGCTTCATCTAGTCTCAGTCCACGGTTAGCAAACCAGGGCTGCACTATTTGAGGTGGGTGCTGCTGGGTGATCCCTCTAACTACTGCCTATACACACTTGAATGTAGCATGCATAGTTTGTCTTCCTGGACTTTTAAGGACAAGCTCATTCATTAGCTCATAGCCAACAGCTCGAAGCACCATCAGGAATGCTCCTGGCTCTCCCAGTCACCCACTGTGGCATTGCCTAGATGACAAGTGGAACTTGGCTGGCAGTAAAGATGGCCAGTCAGACCGCCATGATTTCTTTATAGACTGCGCGGGCGTGCAGTAAAGAAAGCTCGTAAGTGGGCGGCACACAGTTAATGCGCTTAACCTCACAGTATTCCCGTCTTTTCCGCAGTTAGCCGAAGAGCTGCGTACTCTGGAAGCTAGGCCAGAGATTGTGGAGTTGCTGCATGTGCTGTCCAAACCCCATGTTCAGGTAAGGAGTGGGGGTGTATGATGGTGGTGGTTGACCTCTGACCTTCTGATCTCTATATGCTGGTTTTAGGCTAATTCGTAGGAGTTCCAGGGAACATTCTAGATCTGCCTTAAAACACCACCTGCTGCTGTTTGATAGCGAGCCTCTGAGTTATGGCCTTTACCTGCGTTTGTCTGATTACTGGATTTGCCTGAATTTGGCTCGTTGCCCTATTTTGCATTTTGAAACGGATTCAAAGACAACTACGCAACGTCTGACTCAGTTCTGACTCAGTTTTTATGCAACAACTGTAATGCACCTTTCAGAATTGGATCATTAATTAATGCAGATTACTCTAAGAAAGAATGAAAATGAAATGATAGATAATATTGCTAACTTGACTAATTTCAGGAACTAAGACTGAAACAAATGGCGAAGAGCCACTATGGAGCCAAAACAGCTGACTCTTATTTGTGAGCCGAGCCAGCTGTTTTGACTCGGCCGTCACCAAACTCCATCTTTACATCTATTAAAAAGAGTCACAGATGTTTTGTGGATGAGAGCTTTAACAATAATAATAATTATTAACTATAATACTGCTAATATAATAATAATAAGAGTAATAATAATAGCGAGGCAAATTAATAAATGAGTCAGAATGAAAACAGATAAAGTTTAAAAGTCGAGTCAAATGTATTGATATAGCGCTTTTACAGAACAGACACTGTCACAGAGCAGCTTCACAGGGTCCAAGACCCCAGAGGCAAGGGAAACCTCCCTCAGAGCAAGAGGAAGAACCCTCAAGAGGAACCAAGACTCGAGTGGGAAACCCCATCCTCTTCAGGTCGATCCCAGACAGCAACAAACACAAAGAGGATCAGAGTTCATAACTACAGGCGGCACAGAAGAAGAGCTGTCAGTAACTGTTTGATGGACGACTGCGATGATAGTTTATCAGACTATGAAAGACTATCAGTAACACATCTCCAGTATTGATTCTACTATGTGTAATATTTTCATGCAACACCTTAGCAACCCCCTAGCAACACCATAGCAACCACCTGGAATGACTATCAGCAACACATCTCAAGTACCGAGTTTACTTATAGAACTGCCACAGAATGTTAGATTAGATTAGATTAGATTAGATTAGATTAGATTAGATTTTCTTTATTGCCATTGCATATTTACCTCCAACAAAATTCAGGTGCACCCATCAAAATAGTGCTCTCGCTCTCCCTCTCTCTCTCTATACATATATATATATATATATATATATATATATAGATAGAGAGAGAGAGAGAGAGAGAGAGAGAGAGAGAGAGAGAGAGAGGGAGAGCGAGAGCACTGTTTCGATGGGTGCACCTTAATAAATATATATATATATATATGTACACACACACACACACACACACACACACATACATATACATATATACAGTCTTTGTCCCAGCACATCCAACATCCATCAGCACAGGAAGTTTGCTAGGTGCTGTTTTTCTATTTCTGGGTCCTTCTGGTATTAGAACTAAACTGCTGAAGCTCTACAGTAACAGTTACAGGCAACAGCAGAGCGGCCCATGTGTGGAACCAATGAAGCATGATACAACTAAACCTTAAATATGAGAAACGATGTTAAAGACCAGATTGCTTGAGTGGAAGTTATTTACATGGAAACGCTCCTGATAAAGCTGGGTATATTTAGCTGCCCTTATGAAACGATAATATATGGCAATGTATTGGAAAATATAGTGCAATATATTAAATAATACAATGTCATATATGGGAAACAAGTGCATATATTTTGCATATATTTATATAGTGATAAATATATTACAATATATTGTATAATACATAAGGAATTGCCGCTTTTCATATATTGTATGTATGGTAGTATAATATATATTTACTTATATATTGTAATATATTTCATTTTATATGTAATAGACATCATATGTATTTCTCCATATGTGTTTGCATATATGATTATATATGTGAGAATATATACATACTGTATATTGCCACATGTATGTATGAAAATATTCTCACATATATGAAACTATAAAATGAAATATACATATAAAATGAAATATATTACAATATATAAGTAAATATATATTATACTACCATACATACAATATATGAAAAGCAGCAATTCCTTATGTATTATACAATATATTGTAATATATTTATCACTATATAAATATATGCAAAATATATGCACTTGTTTCCCATATATGACATTGTATTATTTAATATATAGCACTATATTTTCCAATACATTGCCATATATTATCGTTTCATAAGGGTGGTTTTTATCCACCTCAACAATTACAGCGAACACGGTTAAGCAGGTTTCCCTTCCCTTTCAGGACCTTCTCTCAGTGCATGATGCTGTGGCCCAGAAAGATTATGACCCCAAACTTCCTCCACTGCCAACACTGCCTGCTGATGATGACGAGGATGAGGAAGAGTCTGTCAGGATTATCCGACTGGTCAAAAGCAAAGAGCCACTGGTCAGTTCCTGGGGCTGTGGGAATACCTGGACATTGCTCTTCCCCCCCTCATTGTTCCCCTGTAGTGCTCTGTACTCTTCTGTTTGTCGTTTTTCCATCCCCTTTTTCCAACCATAGACTACCATTCATTTTGCCCCTATTCAGGCCCTGTTGTCTCCTTTCACCTATAGCCACCAAGCTGGATGTACTCACTCAGGGCAGATCCTCATACTGACCAGCACTTTTCTATGTGTTGTATTTTCATCTCTTATTTTCTCCCATAGCAACACCTTAGCAACCTCCTAGCAACACTATAGCAACCACCTGGAATGACTGTCAGCAAAAAATCTCAAGTACCGAGTTTACCTATAGAACTGCCGCAGAATGTTAGGTTAGATTAGATTAGATTAGATTTTCTTTATTGCCATTGCATATTTACCTACAACAAAATTCAGGTGCACCACCTGAAACAGTGCTCTCTCTCTGTCTCTCTGTCTCTCTCTCTCTCTCTCTCTCTCTCTCTTTCTCTCTCTCTCTCTCTCTCTCTCTATATATATATATATATATATATATATCTCGTCGCTGTCAAAAGAAAAACAGGTATCTCTAAAGTGCCAACTTTCCAGGAGAGGCCAAAAACCTCCTTTGATTTGAATGGAAGTCAATAGAACCAGACGTCTTTTCAAGCAGTTTGGGGCCATTTCTGTTGGTCCATCCATCATGAAATTCATATACAGTGTAAAAACTCATGTGATCAAATGAGGCATAAAAGTAAAAATCAACAAAAATGGAGATACGTGTTTTTCATTGGACAGCGACGATATACATATATATATATAGCAAGCAGATATAGCTAAATACCATAATAACCGCATGGTGGTGCCCAAGCAGTCGTTCTCATATCACTGGTTGGTTTATTCCTAAGCTGTAGTAACACTTTGGACACATGGGTGGGCCCTGGCCATTTAGGGGTCTGAAAAGAATCTTAGAACAATAGATTTGAATTAATGAGTGTATAACCTCCAGAGACAAGCACTGATCTATAGAATCAGACACCCACTCACTGGAATAGCTGCACGTGAGCCTAGGTTACCAAAGCCAGTGACAAATGAGGGTTAGAGGCGTATAAGGACCCACAGTTTGGGGGCTGTGGAACAGTGGAACTGCAATCTCTGCATCGAGCTCTCTTAGGGGTTGGAATGATTCAGAGCTGATCATGCAACATCGGTACGTGACCCCACTAATGCCCAATCAAATCCTCACAGCTGCAGCAAAGGTGGACAAACTCCCAATTAACATCCATCATTTGGGAGCATATGTTGGATAACCAGCCGCCTATGAACCGTTTGGATATACGGTGTATTTTTAAACCCGGCGAAATTATCTCTGTTAACAATCTGAAATACCCCAAACTCCACGGGGTGAGTTGAGTAGCAATATTGCAGCGCAAAATCTAGGTTTGACTTTAAAGCCATCGGCCGACCATATCTAATATATTCCTGTAGGAATGACTTTGAAGGAAGCTGAAATGATACGTGTGGTTAAAACGAGGGGTCCAAGCCATTCAGGACATTTTATGAGGGAGATTTTGATCGTAATCGTCAACATATTATGAAGCCACACAGATGGATGCAGGCTATAATAACGAGGGAAGATCAGACAAGATCCTGGACTGCCCCTGCGCCTCTGTAGAACCTCAACAATCACTTTTTCCATCTCCCCAAAGCACCATCTGCACTTGGGCTACAATTGTGTTTCTTAGATGTAGTGCTACGCACCACGTCTACACATAGAGAACATTAACCAGCACTCTGGAACAAGCCGAAGCCCAGGTTTAACATGCACACCTCACAAGAAGGTTTACCTTTTTATTGCCGGGGAACTTTTCCCTTACTGACTCATTACGTGGCACCCATCCCACCATGATGCATAACTAATAAAACATATATGTATGCGTATATTTAAATGTTGTTACCTCTTCTACGTCTCCTGACATCTGGTTAATAACACTGGAGACAGCTTGTCATTTGTGAATGGAGCTTTTTATGAATTCCAGAGTCAGAATGGAAAGTTTATCATCGCTTCACGTCACTTCACAAAGAGTCCCAGGGTGCTATCTACATACTCAACTGGATGTTTTTCTTTCCTCCTTGTTTCGGCCGCGTTTGGGAATGGAATGGGGGGAAGGCTCAGATAAATCATTAGCGAGGCCTTGCCTAATTCATCAGAGAGTAACGTTTGCATGCCGCAAGCCACATCGCAGTCATGGGCTGTTCTCGAAAGGGTGTACACCATACTGCTAGTGTACTAAATCTGCCAAATAGTGAACTGTCTGTGGTCTGTAGTTAATTGAAGATCCCCAAACGGTGTTCTACTCCAGTCGGAGTTTCTAGTATACAGGTGGAGCTATCTTCATGGTGTACTGCATCCCATCATGCGCCACGACCTCACCAGCCTCCAGCCTGCTTTAGCCAGAGAAAATGGTGGCAGGTAACACTGGGGAGCTAAACACAGCCAGCTCTGAGGTAAATGTGGGTGTAGTGATTGTAGTGGGGTGTGTGTTCATCAGAACGAGCCTCAGAAAGTTAAATATACAGGTCTGAAGATTAATAAAAGATGAACTCACTTTAACGGATCAGTTTTAGTGGGAGCTAAACACAGCCAGCTCTGAGCTAGTAAAATGAATACAGTAATAACAGGGTGTAATGTGGGTGTAGTGATTGTAGTGGGGTGTGTGTTCATCAGAATGAGTCTCAGAAAGTTAAATATACAGGTCTGAAGATTAATAAAAGATAAACTCGCTTTAGAGGATCAGTTTTAGAGTGAAATAGCCGAGGGGAGCTAACAGCTAGGCTAACCGTATCTCAGATGAACTGAGCGGCGTTAGCAGCAGCTAGCTCTAAACAGGGGATACAGTAATAACAGCTCTGAGGTAAATGTGAGGTAACTGGTCATGTGACTGTATTAGTATACTACACTGTAGGTCATAACTTGTTACTGTACTGTGTACCACACACAGGGGCATATACAGTGTGCAGTACATACTACCCTAGTACACAGTGTGTGGCATAACACACCATATGAAAACGCTTTGTTTGTTATGTCTTAGTTAGTAACGATTTCATCAAATGAAAAACAGGACCTAATTTAGGCGGTTGAGTAAAAACGAACAACGATTTGATGGACAAAACCCAGAGCTCATGCACAAGATGTATACCATGCGTCATTTGCAGCAATAGGATTTAACATGTGGTCCTGCGTGCAAAAACGTTGTGCCTTAAACTGGATGGTTGCCTGGCTAGAAGCTATAGCAGGATATCAGCCCCTTATTGACCTGTCCGTCTTCGTGGAGCTGTTAAGCAGATGAAAAATAGCACACAGCCAGTACTCCGTCATCCATGCAGTAGCAATTTGACAATCTGATACCAACAAATATGGTTCTACTTCTCACCACCAGTTTTTGACTCTGCCCCTTGGGCCTACATGCCGCCAGAAACGCTCCAAACAGAAAACTCTGCAGCAGACTGTTGACTGTCAGACCAGTGCGTACATATGGACTCCATCAGATCTGCTCTCGCAGACGCTGGGTCATCTTACTGATGATGAGTAATTGGGCAGCCGTGGAGACGCGAAGCCCCTCCCTCTACACTGATTGTTCACCCCTTGTCATTTCAGAGAAGCTCCATCCAGTAAGCACCTATTTTCTGCACACCGTGGCAAGCTGGCAGTAAACAGTGGGCCTCTGCTTTCCCTCCTGTGTTTAACCAAACCGTATGAGTCAATGACGGCGCATTCAAAACCTTGTACCCTCTAACTCATTGAAATCTGACCCCCGAGTAGCCCAGCTGCATGCTTGTCCACATGTTTAACAGATTGTTATACAGAGGCCTCCAGTACTCAGAGGCCTTCCTTGGGTCGGGAACAGCAGAAAATGCAACCAACTGCCGCTACTCAACTTTGGAGATGTGGCTCCAGATTTTGGTTGGGAAACTGAAAGCGAGTCTCTTGAAAGGAATGAAAGTTGGGGTGAATACAAAGGGTGGACACACCGAGCACTCTATTAGAAACACCACACTAATACTGGGTGCTGTTGCTGTTTGGCTGGATTCGGATCCGGTGACTGGGAAGGCCGTTGAAGAACACGCAACTGGGCTGGCCCGAAATGTCATTTTCATTAACCCGGTTTAACCGACTTTGTGATATGGTGTGTTGTCATGCTGAAGATAGCCATGAGAAGACGTTAACTTGTGGCCATGAAGGGATGCACATGGTTAGCAACAGAACTCAAATTAGCTGTATCAGCTAATTCAATTCAATTCAATTCAATTCAATTCAATTCAATTCAACTAGCATTAGCATTCAAGCAGTGATTGATCTGTATTGACGGCCCAAACTGTGCCAGGAAAACACTCACCATTACACCACCTCTACCAGCCTTGACTGCTGACAAATGGTGTCAAGCTGTTGCCACCAAATTCAGGTCCTACCAGTCCAGATTTTGTTTAACGAGTCTTGAGGATAAGAGTTTAGAACCACTTAGCCATTTGTCTACCAAATTAAACCCATCCATGAAGGGAAACACCCACATACACACACTAGGGGGCAGCGAGCACACTTGCCTGGAGCGGTGGGCATCCCTATCTACGGTACCCAGGGAACAGTTGCTCAAGCGCACTTCAGTTGCATCCTTTCAGGTTAGGGAATCAAACAAACCTTCCGGTCACAAGGCCGGTTTCCTAACCTCCAGCCCCCAACTGCCCCGGACAGTTTGGGTGAGCCGGTGCAGCCTCAGCTTTGTGTTCTAGGCCGACAGAAGTACTGTTGATGCTGTCATGGCCCTCGGGGATGAGGATGTACATGCTGTGCGTCCTGAGATGCTTTCCTGCTCACCCTAACTGTACAGTGCTTATCTGAGTCACTGTAGCCTTTCGCTGAACTCAAACCCATCTGGCCTTTCTCCGCTGACCTCTTACCAAGATGTTTCCATCCTGCTGCTTACTGGAAGGGTTTTCTTTATTGCATCATTCTGAATAAACTCTGTGTATGAACTGTCTGGCACTTACAAGCATGCAAAAGGTCAAAACCGCCAAAATCACATTATCATGCGTTCTTGCCTCAGCATTAATGGGTTAAAAGACGGCACCTCTCATAATGAGGCACCAGAAAAGGCTTCCTCAAAAGAAGAGAGGACCTATGATTAGAAACCGGCGTTCATTTTACCCCTCCTGTGGTCAGGAAACCTCTCCGGGTCCTCTTTCCCTCTGAGATCAGCGCCCTAATGCTGCCGGGTTGGGTTGACCACCGGTTCCCCTTTATTGTTTGTCATTTAGCCGGCTTGCTGGAGGCCACTTGGGACCACGAGGCTGTGGAAGGAGATTTACTGAGAGGCCCTTTACAGCCAGAATGGCTGACTTTCCACACAGTTTGGACAGGAGTTTATTTTAGGAGCTTGCCTAGTTGTTGACATGTGTTTGAGGGCTTAACCTAAACAATTGCGGTGTAGGAGGCTATGTTCATCACGGTGGGCCCAGTGGCAGCGCTGGAAGTAGAAGCGCACAGTATACAAGACTTCTTACGTAGATGTATCGTGAGGGGCTGTTCAAGTAGGTGCGGGGTGAAATGATATGAGGTCACGCTAATTGATGTACAAGTGATGTAAAAACATTCCACATAAAAGCTGGAGTTATGGGCCGAATGAACATGAAGGATTCATCATCTGGGTGCTGATTTTCTTCTAATGTGGTTACAGAGACATGAATCAAATGTTTGACATGTAAAGTCAACAGACTGAAGGATTTCAACAGCAGTTTCCTTGTCTGTGTTTGAGCCCTCATTTCCCTCGTCAAGTACACAATGTTTTCCTTTGGTCCAACTCGGTGTTTAGCCTTCTATTTTGGCTACTTAGGCTGGCACACTACTATACTGCATACAGATTTAAACCTACAGTGTGGTATACTAATACAGTCACATGACCAGTTACCTCACATTTACCTCAGAGCTGTTATTACTGTATCCACTGTTTAGAGCTAGCTGCTGCTAACGCTGCTCAGTTAACCTGAGATACGGTTAGCCTAGCTGTTAGCTCCCCTCGGCTATTTCACTCTAAAACTGATCCTCTAAAGCGAGTTCATCTTTTATTAATCTTCAGACCTGTATATTTAACTTTCTGAGGCTCATTCTGATGAACACACCCCCACTACAATCACTAGACCCTCATTTATACTCGGAGTGGGCTGTGTTTAGCTCCCCAGTGTTACCCAATGCCATTTTCTCTGGCTGAAGCAGGCTGAGAGCTGGTGAGGTCCGCACTGTATAGTCTGACATTTTGGACGCAGCCTATTAAGATACGTAGCTTCACCTGTACATTAGAAACTCTGACTGGAGGAGAACACCATCGGGGGATCTTCAGTGCGTCGACAGGCTGTGTGTCAGGGGGTGGGGGTGTTGGTCACATACTACCATAGTACGAGTATTACTGGGGATCTGTCATGGGGGTACGATTGTAGTAAACGAAGTCGTATGTAAAAACAAACTACCTCAAGTTTTATGGAATAGTGAGGGAATTGTGATGAAGTTCCCACATACGTTGTTATTGTACCTGTTATGAACTTTAATGCAAGCTCTACTTTACCTGATATGATAATTGTCGTTGAGGCTGCTGTGTAATGTTCTGTAAAATGGATGTTTCTGCTGAAACGTTATTAGCTTAGTAGCTTAATGGCTGTTTTGACTGGAAAGTGAATACATGAAGGGCGGCCTCTGACTTTTACACAGTACTTTGTTTTCATTGAACCGCTTTGTGTTCCGTTTCCTTTAAACGGCGCCAAAGGAAACCTTACTTAGCACTGTAAATGTTCTCCAGAAGTCTGATATTAATTACGTGAAGTAAACTTTTATGAAATTTCAAACCGTTTATTGAAACACTTCTGAAGCAACCATTTATATAGCTGTGTCCGATATCAGCCCTGCCTGATTACATCAAGATATGTGACCTATAATAGTTATAATATTATATATATATATATATATATATATATTTCACGACACACACACACACACACACATATACCTTCACATTCTGTAAAGTAAGCAGGCGCTAGATTATTTAGACAAGTGTTACCCCAATGTCCACTTGAAAACATCTCGAAAAAAAAACGTGAATGACTTTTAATCTCTTCTTCTCTATTAGTAGCCTAAATTCTCAGTGCTGTTGTCGATGCCTTACATGGACAGAACACAGTCTACCACAGTGGAACATTTGTATAATATTATTATTGTTATTATTGTTAGTGTTTTGAAATGCATGTCACTATGGCTATCCAAGTTATCATGTCAAATCAAGTCAAGAGGCTTTTATTGTCATTCCATTCTAAATACACAGTGTAGAATAAACAGTGTAAACAGTGTTAGCAGCAATGTTACAGATGTGTGCGCGTGTGTAGTGTATGTGTGTGCGAGAGTGTAGTGTGTAGAGTATGTATGTGTGAGTCTTTAGCGCATGTGTGTGAGTGCAGCGTTTGTGTGTTTGAAGAGTGTAAGCATGTGTGTAGTGTATGTGTGTGTGTGAGAGTGTAGTGAATGTGTGTGTAGTGTATGTGTGTGAGAGTATAGAGTGTACGTGTGTGTGTGTGTGTAGTGTATGTGTGTGTGAGTGTGTAGAGTGTATGTCTGTGTGAGAGTATAGAGTGTACGTGTGTGTGTAGTGTATGTGTGTGTAAGTGTATAGTGTAAGTGTGTGTCTGTGTATAGTGCATTTGTGTATGAGTGTATAGAGTGTACGTGTGTGTAGTGTATGTGTGTGAGTGTATAGAGTGTACGTGTGTGTGTAGTGTATGTGTGTGAGTGTATAGAGTGTGTGCGTGGTGTATGTGTATGTGTGTAAGAGTGTAGTGTATGTGTGTGAGTGTGTCAGTATGTGTGTCTGTAGTGTATGTGTGTGTGAGTGTATAGAGTGTACGTGTATGTGTGTGTGTGTGTGTGTGTGTGTGTGTAATGTATGTGTGTGTAGTGTATAGAGTGTACGTGTGTGTGTGTGTGTGTGTGTGTGTAATGTATGTGTGTGTAGTGTATAGAGTGTACGTGTGTGTGTGTAGTGTATTTCTGTGTGAAAGTATAGAGTGTATGTGTGTGTAGTGTATGTGTGTGTGTGTGTAGTGTATAGAGTGTACGTGTGTGTGTGTAGTGTATTTCTGTGTGAAAGTATAGAGTGTATGTGTGTGTAGTGTATGTGTGTGTAAGTGTATAGAGTGTAAGTGTGTGTGTGTGTATAGTGCATGTGTGTGTGAGTGTATAGAGTGTGTGTGTGGTGTATGTGTATGTGTGTAAGAGTGTAGTGTATGTGTGTGTGAGAGTATAGAGTGTGTGAGTGTGTAGAGTGTAAGTGTGTGTGTGTAGTGTATGTGTATGGGAGTGTGTAGAGTGTAAGTGTGTGTAGTGTATGTGTGTGTGTGAGAGTATAGTGTACGTGTGTGTGAGAGTATAGAGTATAGAGTGTATGTGTGTAGTGTATGTGTGTGTGAGAGTGTAGTGTATGTGAGTGTGTAGAGTGTAGTGTATGTGAGTGTGTAGAGTGTGTGTGTGTAGTGTATGTGTGTGTGTAAGTGTGTGTATGTATGTGAGTGTCTAGAGTGTAAGTGTGTGTATGTGTGTATGTATGTGAGTGTGTAGAGTGTAAGTGTGTGTATGTGTGTATGTATGTGAGTGTGTAGAGTGTAAGTGTGTGTATGTGTGTGTGTATGTGTGTGTTTGTGTAGTGTATGTCTGTGAGTGTGTAGAGTGTAAGTGTGTGTGTGTAGTGTATGTGTATGGGAGTGTGTAGAGTGTAAGTGTGTGTAGTGCACGTGTGTGTGTGTGTGTGAGAGTATAGAGTGCATGTAGTGTATGTGTGTGTGTAGAGTGTGTGTATGTTTGTGTGAGTGTGTAGAGTGTAAGTGTGTGTATATGTGTGTGAGTCTGTAGAGTGTAAGTGTGTGTAGTGCATGTGTGTGTGTGTGAGAGTATAGAGTATAGAGTGCATGTAGTGTATGTGTGTGTGAGTGTGTAGAGTGTAAGTGTGTGTATGTGTGTGTGTGTATGTGTGTAGTGTAAGTGTGTGTAGTGTATGTGTGTGTAGAGTGTAAGTATATGTGTGTATGTGTGTGTGAGTGTGTAGAGTGTGTGTGTGTATGTGTGTGAGTGTGTAGAGTGTAAGTATGTGTGTGTGTGTAGTGTGCAGAGGAACTTGGTGCTCCTGACCATTTCCATAGCAGAGCCAGTGATGTTCAGTGGAGGTGGTCACCTCGCACCCTCCGGAAGTCAACAACCACAGTTATCAACATTCAGAGAGAGGTTGTTGGTTTTGCACCAGTCCGTTAGTCAACGTCTGATGTGTTATAGACTTTGGGCTTTTCATCTTATCATCTTCAGGCATAGCAGCGTCAGCAGTAGTTACCATCAGTAGGTACCTTCATGTAAACTCCATGTCCAAGCGTTTCTCACACGTCACTCCTTCTGAGTCGCAGGGAGCCACTATCAAAAAGGACCAGTCCACTGGAGCCATTGTGGTAGCCCGGATTATGAGAGGAGGAGCTGCGGACAGAAGTGGTGAGCAGTAGCACGTCATGTGCACCTGTCTCTAATGATGGTTGAATTCAAGGGGCTTTGTGTTACCACTCACGTACTGAATTATCATCAAACTGTGTCCATTTTATTAAATACTTTAATTATGTATTACAAAAAAACCCCATGTGTCATTCATTCATTCATCCGTTCATCATCTAAACCACTTTTTCTCCGGGGTCATGGGGTCAGTGCATCATGAAATCTTAAATCTGACCACAATGTATACAAATGCGGCCGAAGCAGCTCCGCTCTTGTACAACGGCGTAGACGATAATTCAGTGAGGTTTTCCAGTTTTTAATTTTCTTTTGGCCAAACCGTGATTGCATACCTTATTATATCCTATTATGGTGTATTATTGCCTATAAGATAGATCATAATCAGCAACATTCATCTGTCAAAATCACTGCAGCTTCCATTCCAGGCTTTCCACTTGATCTCAGAGAATATCAGCTCCGTCCTCCTCGGGCCATGGTGTCTATATGAAGCTCAGCTAGATTTATGTTACCTCGCGTTCTCTTTGATTCAGGTCTCATCCGGGAGGGGGACGAGCTTAGGGAGGTCAATGGAGTTCTACTGGAGGACAAGAGGCCGGAGGAGATTGTCCCAATGCTGGTACCTGTCTCTTTACTTCAGACTGGGCTATGTGTGTTTGTGTCTGAGCAGTCTCCCTCTGGGCTGCAACTCTGTTTTCTATTTGTTCTCCTGCTCGATTCCGTCTGGTGTTTCAAATCTGCACTTTGCGAGCTTCCACTGGATCAGCGACTTGCTTTCACGTCTTCCAGGCCAAGTCAGATGGAGCAGTGACCTTCAAAGTGATCCCAGGCACCACAGAGGAGCTGGAAGCTGAAGACACCAAGGTAACACGTGTCCCTTTATCGAAATCCCAGTGTTTGTAAAGCACAGCGTTTGCACCACCAGATAATCAGGACCAAATGCAGTGGGAAATCTGAGCAACATCAAAGACTGTTTGTGGATTGTTCTAGATTTTTGTCAGGACTCTTTTCGACTACAACCCGAAAGAGGATCCCGCTATTCCATGTAGGGATGCAGGCTTGGAGTTCAGGAGGGGAGATGTACTTCAGATTGTGAGCCAGGAGGATGACACTTGGTGGCAGGCCAGAAGGCATGGGGATGCCAACCCTAGGGCTGGACTGATCCCCTCCAGACAACTTCAGGAAAGGTGAGGGACCGTGCATGCACATACGGTACACTGAACATTATTCAAACGAGAGTCACTCTGCATGTTTAAGGTGGTAGTAACTTCAGGATCCAGCAGATGGCGCTGCATGAGGACGATGGGGCTATAAATACCTTTGGGGTGTGAGTGACGGGATCCATAGATTGGGAAGAGGTGGTACAGTGCAGGGAATGCCTCGTTCCATGTGTGGAAAACGGCTCCAGAGTAGGTGTTAATGATTGGCTAAAAGGAGGGACTGAGCATGTGGGCGTGGCCAAAGACCATAGTGTGAAGGAAGTAGCTGAATCTGCAGGTGTGTGGAAGCGTACGGTCATACGGGTCTACTGGCAGTGGTACAATCCCAGTCTACAGGGAATTCTCTTCTGAGCTGTGCCAGGGAAGGCATCCACCAAATCTGGACCAACTGCCCAAATCTTTGATGGACGAGTGTCTGAACACTGATGTGGCCTACATCCAGAAACTTGTCCAGTCCAGGCCCAATCCAGTCCCAGCTGTTGTTGGTGCTCGTGAAGGTGTTACACGCTACTCACAGGTGACTAATTCATTTTTGGTCTGGTGAGCTTATATAAGATGGTCGGTAAGGCAGGTAATCACCACAGCTGTGATGCTGTAATTGCTTTTATACAGAGGTTTTACAGAGTAAACCAATCAAGCCCCAAACATTATTACAAATATAAAGAACCAACTATATGTGCAGTATAATAATACATAATAATAATTAAACTGTATTTAAAATGTCCTCTCTTCATTTTTAAACCCCTTGTTGTCACTTTAACTCTTCCATGCTTCCAGTCTTTAAACCAACAACTCATAGGTATGTTCTCCGACCTAAAGGTAATCCCAAAGGTGTTGCTGAATGGATGGTTACCTTCAAAGAGACACGGGCTGCGTCTGAAATGGCATTCTTAAGCTGTTAAAGAAGTATGTACTGATAGAATGCGAGTGTGCGGTGTGCACACATCCTCGGATGCACTACATCCGCCATCTTACCTGTGTCCTTTGATCCTGACGTCACGTAACAGTGGCAAAGCCTATTCTTTAAAAGCCAAAAGTCGGCTAAATCTTTACCGTCTGTTACGAAAGTAACTTTTTTTTTCACCGCTTCGAACGGCTCTGTAGCTCCCATGGAATTATGGGATAGGACAGTGTGCTGTGGTCGCATACTTCAAAATCTCTCACGATGTAGTACGTCATCCGGGGACTTTTCACGTCCTGTTTTATGAACACTACGTATTCGGACATACCTACTATTCTCACGGACTGTATAGTACGGAAGTACGCCATTTTGGATGCAGCCATTAACACTCAGACAAGCAATTACCCGAATTCACCTCAACTTCCTCATATGCTTTTTATCCAAAAGTTCAAAAATGGATTAAACACTACAGGAAAATCGAGACTCCTTACAACCACCTGGAAGACATGGCTGACTACCAACACTTGTTCTCATCAGATAAACAGCACTTAAAGGGCCTATATCTTACACTACTGTATTGATTTTTTTTTTTCTTCAGGTTCACTTATAATTTTTTGTGGTTGTATGCGCCAGCTATAGCCACGACTCATTTCACATGGCCATTTTCCAACCTCTCTGCTTCCCTAATAGAATACAGGAGGCTGTTTTTGCTCCTCTGTGCCTTTAAGACGGATCCGACACAACTGAGCTCTGATTGGCTGTGCTTCATTGTACCTCATTTCAGGAAAGCACTCAGAGGAGAAACACGCCTTAGAACTTTAATGTGAGTGGGCAGAGCTAAACTGCTGTAGGCCAAATAGGTGTATATATGTAAATAAGTGACATCACAGAACAAAAATTCAAACCAGGCTGTTTTTTCGGAAGGTCGTTTTTACCTGTGTACTTTATGGACCAGGAAGTGAATGCTGAACGTTGCCTTGTTACTCTGTATTTTGAAAAACTGAAAAATTAATTCAGTTTTCCCTTAATATGGGCCCTTTAAAGCTTTCAGAGAGGAGAACATGAGGCTCCACTCGTGCTTGAGATCTCAGAACATCCACAGGTGTTTCTGTCCATCCTTCCTACACTGTGAGAAGACGACACCTCGATGTTATGGAGGTCTGAAAGGAGGTGTAGATGATCAAGAAGCTCCTCACTGAAGGAGACCGACACGTCAAACAAAGAACCTGCTGCTGGGGTTCCCAGAATGTGTTTGGGGTTACTTGGATAGTGAGAAGTGGAAGACCAGCTAAACTTAGGTGTCGTGTCTCTTTGGGACACTGAAAGTGAGTTGCCTGAAAAGAATGGAGGCTAGAGATAGTCTAGAGGTAAAGAGTGGACCCACTAAATACTAAAACATACAGGGGTTGGACAATGAAACTGAAACACCTGTCACTGTAGTGTGGGAGGTCTCATGGCTAAATTGGACCAGCCTGGTGGCCAATCTTCATTAACTGCACATTGCACCAGTAAGAGCAGAGTGTGAAGGTTCAGTTAGCAGGTAAGAGCACAGTTCTGCTCAAAATACTGCAATGCACACAGCATTATGGGACATACCAGAGTTCAAAAGAGGACAGACTGTTGGTGCACGTCTTGCTGGCGCATCTGTGACCAAGACAGCAAGTCTTTGTGATGTATCCAGAGCCACGGTATCCAGGGTAATGTCAGCATACCACCAAGAAGGACGAACCTCCACCAGCATCACGTAGTGACCTGGCCACTATCCTGCAAGAGGAATGGCTTAAACTCCCTCTGACCACTGTGCAGGACGCAGTATATGTCATTCCCAAGACCAACTGATGCTGTATTGGCCGCAGAAGGAGGCCCTACACCATACTAATAAATGACTGTGGTCTAAAACCAGGTGTTTCAGTTTCATTGTCCAACCCCTGTATATATATATATAGTTGTTACTGCTTCTGTACTTTCCTGTACTGTACGTTTTCAAGAAGGCTGATTTTCCCAAACATATGGAATGTAGAGTCTGTGGTCTGATATATAACTTATCCCAGGTAACAGTAAAGTATATTTTGTACTAGTATGTACAAGAAATGTACCAGCAAGTACCTCTTAAGCACATGCTATACATGCAAAATGTACAGGGGTTGGACAATGAAACTGAAACACCTGGTTTTAGACCACAGTCATTTATTAGTATGGTGTAGGGCCTCCTTTTGCGGCCAATACAGCGTCAGTTGGTCTTGGGAATGACATATACTGCGTCCTGCACAGTGGTCAGAGGGAGTTTAAGCCATTCCTCTTGCAGGATAGTGGCCAGGTCACTACGTGATGCTGGTGGAGGTTCGTCCTTCTTGGTGGTATGCTGACATTACCCTGGATACCGTGGCTCTTGATACATCACAAAGACTTGCTGTCTTGGTCACAGATGCGCCAGCAAGACGTGCACCAACAATCTGTCCTCTTTTGAACTCTGGTATGTCACCCATAATGTTGTGTGCATTGCAGTATTTTGAGCAGAACTGTGCTCTTACCTGCTAACTGAACCTTCACACTCTGCTCTTACTGGTGCAATGTGCAGTTAATGAAGATTGGCCACCAGGCTGGTCCAATTTAGCCATGAGACCTCCCACACTAAAATGACAGGTGTTTCAGTTTCATTGTCCAACCCCTGTACATATTACAAATGTAATAAATGAAAAATATAATAAATGTAATAAGTACATTTTACCTCAGTAATACTTTAGAGTACCTAACAGAAGTATGTATTTATTGGTATATTGTAATGTACTAGTAATGTATTTTAATATGTACTGAAGTATCTCAAAATAGTACAGAGGTATTTCTTAAAATAGTATAGTGAGGTACAGTTAGTCCTATTAAAGTATATTTTACTAGCACCACTGAGTATATTTAGCATACTAAGTACCTTTAGAGTACTATACTATGTACTATAATAAGTATACCTGAGTTCTGTCTCTCCTGGGACATTACAGTTATTGCCAAAAGTATATTAAGCTAAAATTCATGAGTCGGTAAAAAAATTCAGTGCATGAAATACATACATGCATTTCTGAGCGCAATAAAATCTAGCAAAGCAACAAGCGATGCCAGCACCATGACAACAGCTTGTCAGGTTCCCGTTCGTACTCAACCAATCACAGCCAAGCTCAAGCGCTGCTGCTCTCATTATACAGTCTAAGGAGATGAGACATGGTCAGTGGCAGACAGACACAACCCCTCAGTCTATCAGTCAAGAACACATGTCTCGTGAGAGCCACAAAGCATCCTCATCCACATTTTCGGAGCCCCATCCATTACATTCAGACAGGTATGCACTGGCTTCCAAACAATGATGGGAATTTCTCAGGCAGCTGCTCTATTGGCTATTAGCGCATCTGCCCAGATCAAGTAATCACGCAAACTAATGGCACAGGTGCTGATGCGCTTTGGACGCAGAGTGGATGGAAAATCATGCGGCGCTCAAAGCGGATGATGTGTATTACAGACTTTAGGTCTAGTAGCAGTTTCTTGGCAGCCCTCGGAGAACCTGGATGCCGAGCTCTTCGGCAGGCTGTGAATCGAGGCCTTTGTGTTTCAGGTTCGGTCGGGAGAAGTGCGGAGGGCAGAGAGAGAAGGTCAGGGATCTGGCTGTGAATGTGATGGTTTCAGATTAGCTCCTGTGTTTTCTCTGCAGGAGAGTCGCTCTGCGGAGGCCCGAAGCCCTCTTCCACACGGCAAGGGTGCCGAAGCCAAGCGCCGGTAAGCTCAGTCATGTGTGAAGATTTGTATCGCGGGCTAGCTGAGGACAAAACACACTGAACAGAGAAGAACGGTGCTGCCTGACAGTGAACGGTACAGGGCTCACCAACAGTCTTCAATGTTCAGGACTCCCACAGAGCAGGTGCTATGTAGGTGGTGCTGCTGGAGTGTTCAGACACTGTGTCCACTCACTGTCCACTCTATTAGACATTCCTACCTTGCTGGTCCACCTTGTAGATGGACAGTCAGAGACGATAGCTCATCTGCTGCTGCACAGTGCAGTGTTGGTCGTCCTCTAGTCCTTCAGCAGTGGTCACAGGACGCTGCCCACAGGACACTGTTGTCTGGATAGTGTTGGTTGGTGGACGATTCTCAGTCCAGCAGTGGCACTGAGGTGTCCAGCAGCACTGCTGTGTCTGATCCACTCACACCACCGCCACACACAGTAACACACCACCACCACTTACCTACAATATTATGTGTGTCATTGGCTCACGTCCATGTCTAAAGGCAGGCCTTGGATTTCATGGTTTAACAAGACCATGTGACGTCATGACTTGCCCACCGGCTAACCGCAGGTCAGCCCACTACGTGTTAGTTAATTAGTAAGCTCCCGTTAGGTGAGTAAAGTAATTATTTGTGTCATAGAGGTCAGGTTATGATTTTAATTCTGTTCTAGTTCTGTTCTTTGGGTGTACTGAAATTGGCCACCGTAGGAGTGAGGCTTTTGACTTCTGTGGCTGCTAAAGAATTCAGTTTCAGTGTTAAGTGGTTTATTTGTCAACTAAAAAGTGTGTAAATGCCACATGCATTGAGCACTTGTGAGTAGATGTATGAGTAATGGCATACTCCATACGACTTGTGTACTATATCTACCTAATAGCATCCCATGATGCACCACCCCCTCACCAGCTCTCAGCCTGCTTCAGCCAGAGAAAATGGCGGCGGGTAACACTGGGGAGCTAAACGCAGCCCACTCCGAGTATAACTGTGGGTGTAGTGATTGTAGTGGGGGTGTGTTCATCAGAATGAGCCTCAGAAAGTTAAATATACAGGTCTGAAGATTAATAAAAGATGAACTCGCTTTAGAGGATCAGTTTTAGAGTGGAATAGCCGAGGGTAGCTAACAGCTAGGCTAACCGTATCTCAGGTGAGCTGAGCAGCATTAGCAGCAGCTAGCTCTGAACAGTGGATACTGTAATAACAGCTCTGAGGTAAATGTGGGTGTAGTGGTTGTAGTTGGGTGTGTGTTTATCAGAATGAGCCTCAGAAAGTTAAATATACAGGTCTGAAGATTAATAAATGATGAACTCGCTTTAGAGGATCAGTTTTAGAGTGAAATAGCCGAGGGTAGCTAACAGCTAGGCTAACCGTATCTCAGGTGAACTGAGCAGCGTTAGCAGCAGCTAGCTCTAAACAGTGGATACAGTAATAACAGCTCTGAGGTAAATGTGAGGTAACTGGTCATGTGACTGTATTAGTATACTACACTGTAGGTCAGAACTTGTTACTGTACTGTATACCACACACAGGGGGAGTACACAGTGTGCAGTGAATACTACCGTAGTATACGGTGTGCACTATAGCAGTGTGTCATTTCGAATACAGTCTCACTTCTGTGGTAGCCTAGTCGACATTTGGCTGTCGGTCACCTAGACAACACTTCTGACCTTAGAGACTCATCCAAAAACATCATTTCAAAAATATGCATTCTCTTCAGGCTTCAGCGTTCTCCATCATGTTTACTGACACAGGAGCAAAGAACCAAACACTTTAAGAGACTGGAGTGGCTGAGATAGCAAGGGACTGTGCCTGAGAGATGGAGATGGATGAAGATAGATGGAGTTCGTTGGAGCCAGGGCCGTGGAGCGCCTTGTCTCCTGAGGCGTGAGTGGGACGAACGAACCTGATAGCGCTCAAGGAAGTGCTGTAAATCCCAGCAGCTCTGCTGGACGCTCTAAAAAGTGTTTTACTGCGTGCGAACAACGAGTCCACCCCAAAAAGCCCGGAAAGATCCACGCTCAAGGTCGTAAGGATTGCGGTTTCTTTTCACACAGCCCGGTACTGAGCTCAGTCTCCGACCGCTGAAGACCTCTACGTGCACACCCTAAGAAATGAACCCACTCTGGGTTTTATCAGTTTTCACTTTGGTGACTTGACTTAATACGTTTGTGTGTTGAGTCAATGAAACCGAGTCAGTTGTGCTGTTTCAGTGGAATGGGGTGAATGGTCAGATGGTTTGGTCAACGTAATCTTGTTGAGTTAAACTCAACATCTTTCCCATTCACTCGTGGCATCATCCGTCTTCCAGGAATTCCTTCCTCCATTGTGTATGCCTCTTTCCTATATTCCACAGTTAGCTGCCTAACCACTTTGGTGTTGGCTGTAAGTGCACAACTATACTGCACACAGTATACTACAGTAATATGTACTGCACACTGTATACTACAGTAGTATGTACTGCACACTGTATACGCCCCCTGTGTGTGGAATACAGTACATTAACAAGTTTTGACCTACAGTGTATACTCACCTTATTTCGCCATGCCCACTTTCAAGAGTTTGTTTGCTCCGCCTTTGTGTTAGAACTTCTAGATAGCTACTTGGCTGGCTAGCTAGCTAGCTAGCTAATTAGGCAAATTAACAATAACAAAAATCAAAATGAACAAAGTTACATGGGAGGAGACCAAAGAAGCAATAAGGAGCCCGAATGGGACGGCATTACCTCATCCAAGGGTCATAGCAGAGAGGGTGGATGAGATGAAAAGGTGGCCTGAGGTTACCTATGGCGACATCTTCAAAGTACTCTCGAAAGGCATAGACGGTCCGGTTCAGATGAAGAACTATAAAAGTACAGAAGCGGATCAGTACCTACATAGTAGGAAGGTTGGCACAGTGGACATTGATCATAAAGTAGCTATGCTAACCCAACTTTCCCACAAGCTATTTAACATTAGCTAGCATAGCTAGCTAGCTCTTAGGTTAACGTCTTTCCTGACAGCCTCACAAGCACCCAATGTCTCCGTTTCACCAGACCATCATAGCTAAATCATTTTTTCTGGGTAAGGATGTTCTAGTGTTGGCTTCCCCTCCACAAAATGGTAAGAGCAGACATACGGACGCCTGGGTTAGTGAGCAATTTAGTGCTTTCAGCCAGAGACGCAGGTCCTCTTCTTTGGAAGGCGGTGGATGTAAGTTATATGGTGCCCCACAGCGCTCTAATCGTTTGTTGTTGTGTTAGTAACACAGCTGTTCAGGTGAAATCCTCCTCTTCTTCCAGTTATTGTGACCCTCTCTAACTAAACATATTATATTACTCATATTGTTTGTGCGTTATCGCTGTGGATGTACCCTATAACAAGGGATCAGAACCTGCACCGTAGGTTCTAACACAAAGTAAACAAAGATGGTGCCTCCCTTGTTGTCATGGAAAATAAGATGAATACTAATACAGTCACATGACCAGATACCTCATATTTACCTCAGAGCTGAATCCACTGTTTGGTTTTCACTGAAATACGGTTAGCCTAGCTGTGAGCTCCCCTCGGCTATTTCACTCTAAAACTGATCCTCTAAAGCGAGTTCATCTTTTATTAATCTTCAGACCTGCATATTTTAACTTTCTGAGGCTCATTCTGATGAACACACACCCCACTACAACCACTACACCCACATTTACCTCAGAGCTGTTATTACTGTATCCACTGTTTAGAGCTAGCTGCTGCTAACGCTGCTCAGTTCACCTGAACTACATTTAGCATAGCTGTTAGCTCCCCTCGGCTATTTCACTCTAAAACTGATCCTCTAATCATTGATCATCTTTCATTAATCATGTATATTTAACTTTCTGAGGCTCATTCTGATGAAAACATACCTACTACAATCACTACATCCACATTTATACTACAGTTAGTTAGATTTAGTATGCTAGTAGTATGGAGTATGTAATTTTGAATACAGCCCAATCTTAAAAGCTACTTAACACAGGAGTAAGGGACGAGCTGACATAAATTTTTTAATTCAATCCAACATTTTTTGGGGGGTAACACATGGAAATAACGTGTAGAGTTAATTAGAACTTACTCAAGTCACTTCAGTGTGGCTTACTTGAATCCATTATGTATGCTTTATTATCTTAAGTATCTTCAAAGCTACTTAACACAGAAGCATGGAAGCACTAGGCAGGAGATTTTTAATTCCAACATATCACTTTTTACAGTGCACTTGTTTAAGAATACAGTGGTGACATTTTCCCAGCTGCAGCTTTAATTAGTCAGATTCAATTAGTTGGTAGATGGACTGGTTTTCGAGTTCACAGACTGTACGGTTGAGATGAGCATATTATGTATGCAACCTCCTCTTAAAACAAAAGTTAGAATAACTAAAAAAATTGGAATGATGCTTTTATTGTTAATTTAGTGAAAAAAAAGTAAACTGGAAGATTAATTAATATTAATAATTAATATTAAATAATAATTAACTGTACATAAAGTTGCTTCAAGGTGTTTATTGTAGATTTTTGGGGGAATAAAAAAAACTAATAAATTTTTAAATGTAAATTTAAAAATAAATGTAAATTTTAAATGTAAAAATGCATTTAATGTAAAAATGTAAATTACATAATAGTATAAATATAAAAAAAAAGCAAGTCATTGATCAAGTCATTCTAGGTGTTAAATAGACCGTTATTTTTGGTGCTGTACGGCTGTTCGGTGACTTTAGCATCATCTGCAGCACCATAACTCATTGCAAAGACATTTAATATTTATAACGAGCATTTTTGCCTTCAAATTATTTCACAGTGGAGGATTAGCTTTGATCATAATCCAGCTATACATGTGTCTGCAACCACATTAGCTTTATATATATCACAGTAAACACTGATCACAACTCTGATATTTCTAAACAGTACAGTTCAGCCACTGGAATCAGCTCATGCACACTAAACCAGACAGCTCTATTTCATCCGATTAAGTGAATGTTACCGGAGTTAAAATGACCAATACAGTTAAAGAGAAGAAAGCAGATGGACGGACGTGGTCTTATCTGGAATATCCTCATCACCTCATCTTGAAAACTCATCCCACATCTGTTCAAAGTGACGGTCAGCCCTATAAAAGCCCATCTGTGCTGGCTGAAGAGCGAGAATGACAGCTGACCTGTAAGTCAGGACCTTCTCAAACTGGTGCCGAGGACACACACTCGCTGGTTTGTTTCTTAACCCTGTCAGGATGCTGTACTTTAGAATTACATTGTTGAATTCAGTGGGACAAATGTTCATTGAATGCATCTGGCACGTCCCAGGCTCATTATCAAGCAGCTGATGGCTACCAAACTACAAGGTAGCATAAGAACTAAACAACAACATCAACAACGTCAACAACAGCAGCAGCAACGGTCTGTTGTGGCTTTAATTCGTTTTTAAATGTTTGGAATATACACAAACATCCGACAGCTGTTCAGTAAACCCGTCATTCTGTACAAAGCAACAGATTTACATTGTGCACTGGAAATGCTAATAGGCTGATACGCTTTCTCTTTTGAAGTAAACAGGTTTTTCTGACAAACCAGTGCTCCAGGTGTGGATCATCAATCAGTCGATCAATATTTATTTGTATAGCGCTTTTTACAACCAACGTTGTCTCAAAGCAGCTTCCCAGAAAATCAGTTTGTTATAAAGGAAAGAAAAACACGGAGTTAGCGTACAGACTTAGGAAAGGGAAACCGGGGTCCGAGAAGACAGGACGTAGGGACGGGATGCAAATGCACATTTTACTGATAACAGAAACAAGCAGAAACTAAACCAAACAACTCTTGATGAAACAAAAGAAGCAAAAAACTAAGAAACATAAAACCGGCTTACAAACTAACCAACATGGGGACCAACAACCAGGAGGGAGAACATAGACCAGAAGGAATACAACACCTACAGACAAGGAGACAAAATGACGGGCATGGGAACAAACACCAAGCCAGAACAAAGTGGA
>JAMWET010000845.1:100000-192500 GCA_024036415.1 Prochilodus magdalenae
GATCACCCCAGCCCATACACACTGGGCTCCACTAGCCCACTGGACTACCAGAACATGACTAGAACTCTATAGACTGTACTGATCTAGTCCTGATCACCCCAGCCCACATACACTGGGGTCCGCTAGCCCACTGGACTTCCAGAACATGACTACTACACTATAGACTGTACTGATCACCCCAGCCCACACACACTGGACTCCACTAGCCCACTGGACTTCCAGAACATGACTACAACACTATAGACTGTACTGATCTGGTCCTGATCACCCCAGCCCATGCACACTGGGCTCCACTAGCCCACAGGACCACCAAATCATGACTACACCACTATAGACTGTACTGATCTAGTCCTGATCACCCCAGCCCACACACACTGGGCTCCACTCACCCAGAGGACTACTAGATCATGACTACAACACTCTAGACTGTATTGATCTAGTCCTGATCACAACAGCCCATACACACTGGGCTCCACTAGCCCACTGGACTACCAGAACATGACTACACCACTATAGACTGTACTGATCTAGCCCTGATCACCCCAGCCCACACACTGGGGTCCACTAGCCCACTGGACTACCAGAACATGACTACACCACTATAGACTGTACTGATCTAGCCCTGATCACCCCAGCCCACACACAGGGCTCCACTAGCTGTGTCTTTACTGTCTATGACTGTGCACCAGTGCACAAAGCAGGGACAGAGTCCTGACCTCAACCCACTTAAACAACTTTGGGCTGAATTAGAGAGGAGACTGAGAGCCAGGCCTTCTCGTCCAACGTCAGCATCTGACCTCACAAATGTGCTTCAGGAAGAATGGTCAGAAATTCCCATATACACATTCCTATACTTTATGGAAAGCCTTCCCTGAAGAGTTGAAGCTGTTATAGCCGCAAAGGGTGGGCCGACATCATATGACACCCTATAGATTTAGAATGAGATGTTACTCAGGTTCATATGCGTGTGACGGCAGACGAGTGAATTCTTTTGGCAATACAGTGTAAAGGGTTAATCGCCTCTCCCAGCATGCATAGCTATCTCAGGATCCGTTTGTTTTATCTGCTCCTGCTTTGCTGTTCAAATGACTTTGCTGTTCAAGGCCAGGGCCATTAGTTCTAGATTTACGCCGATCTGCTTTGCGCATTCATGTTAATTCATGCCGCATTAAAAAGCTCCAGACTGGGTGTCTTGTGCTGGCCCATGAGTGATAAAGCCCATCAGCGAGCAGGAACAGGCTGAGAGAACATGAACCGCCTTGACCAAACGCCCCGGCTGCTCTATGAGGATACCAGAAACGCGTCTCATTTTCCTTTCCCTGGCAAGCGGGAAGAGCATCCCCCGCTCCGAACGTCAGCTTGTCCACAGCTAATCTCAGGGACAGACACAATGGCCGAGGCTCGCATCAATCCTGCGGCGACCCTTCAGGCAAACATGCTTAAGGCATTACGACCAGGTCGGCCTACGAAGGGGCTCATTCCGCTGTAGGCCAAGAAGCTGGAGATTTACGGCAGCAATGGTTTAGCAACTATGTGATGGAAAACTGGATGCCGCGACACGGGCCGAAAGCTCCGGGTAGCGCTGGATGCGCCTTTTTGCGCAACTTGTCGACATTCTTCGGTAAATCTATCCAGCAAAGCCTCCTCTGAAGCGCAGAGATCGCTGTTCGCTTACGAGACACGACCCAGGGCATTGTGGGATACGAGAGGGGTCACGGAGCAGGGTGAGATGTTTAAAAGCGAGGGGAAAACCTGGAAAAGGTATCAGCGAATATCCCAATAAGATCCAGACATGGAAAAAAAAAAAAAACAGGGGCACATTAAAAAGAATAAGCTCTATTTACAAACCAGATTATTTAATCAGTATGCAGTCCCACAGGCTAGCGGGAGCCAGGACGCTAATGCGTGCTCCAAACTCCAGATTGCTTTCCTACTTCTCCAGATCCTTTGGATGCTTTTCGCGTCAGGTAGCCGCAGCATGTGTGCATTAGCAGACTCTGGTTATAAGGCAACCAGAGGGCCTCGCTGACTACATGATGGCTTTCCCGTACCAGCTCGTGCCGTCCATCACTAACGATATATCTGGTGTGTTCTATCTGTAGCTGGTGACGGATGAGGTAGATGAGCTACGTAATGAAGTTGAGTGCGGTACACGGACTGTGAATTAAGGCATTTGATATCACTGCATTCCTCTTCGCGAGCCAGACCGGATTCCACAGGCTGGGATGTGGTGTCTGTCTGCACTGGTCCCGGCCTACACTGCTCCGCAGCTCCTGCTGATTTAATGGATCTCACATGAGTGGCTCCCTGCCATGCTGGGGACAAGGGGGCAGCAGGGAAGAGCTTCCTCTCCCTCCTTCATGAAGTCTTCTCAGATCGGCGTGATTGGTCCGCCGAGGCCCGCGATAAAGACCTCTTCTTCTGCAAAGTTCGGAGTCTGGGGAAGCGAGAGGCGTCCCGGGATCAAGCGCTCTCTCTCTTTCACTACCCCTGTCTTTCGTACTGAGTTGTACTTGCTTTGCACTCATCTGTTGTTTTCAACATCTGCTAAATCAAGATCCATCTCTATTCGCATCTCTATCCCTTTGGTCAAACGCCCAGGATAGCTTCTGCTCAGTGGTGGTCCTGTGGTGCTCCCGTTCATCGTTGGAAGGGCGAGAGGGTGGCTGATGAACAGTGCAGCAACAGATTACAATCAGTAGTCGTGTCCTCCGCTTATTTCATTTCCAGCTCAGGTGGCCAATACGTATTAAGTTATTCATTCCCCTGGAGGTGTTTTTGAGAAGACCAGACATAAGATAAATAAAGAAGGGGGGGAACGGAAAGGAAAAATCAGCCACGGAGAACAAAAAGGACTTCCAACAACCATGCAAGACCCGGTAGAGCTGTCTTCATCAAATAAACAGGAGTTATGGGGGCGCCGTGGTGCAGTTCCCACGTTAACCCCTCTTTCCTTAAACATGTAGCTTGTTACATGTAGATTGTTACTAGATGACATCATCACGTAAAGTCACCTAAAAAGATGGGCACCTGTAGAAGGATGCAGCTACTACTCTCAACAGCTCAGCTGGTTGGCCAATCAGTGGCCAAGCTGTTCAGTCAGAGCCCATTGGGCTTTAACAGGAGGCGGGGCTCAAAGACACTGAGGCTTTAATACAGCATTTTAGGATAATAGTGTGTTTTGGGACCATTGAAGGATGTAACTCTGTTCTCTGGCCAATCGCAACACCCCCACCTCCCCCACCATCAGTTTGGCCCCGGTCCGGTTGCCCAGGGAGTAGGCTCCACCCCTGTCGTCCATATCCAGCAGAATCTGCATTGGTCTGAAGGCTTCAAGACCTGGACCCAGGATGGGGCCTACTCCAAAGACCCCTTAGTTCTCATCTTTCAAACCGTACACCTAGTTTAAAATAGTTTTCCAGCACTTTTGCCTTTTGGGCCTTTCTGGCCAAACCACGGTACCATTCTTTCTGGAAAGAGGTTTTAAGGGTCTTTGTTGATGTGTGGTTTTGCAACACCACTACCCGCCAGGGAGCTACCACTCCATGTGGGAGAGGGAGGTTCAATTCCCGATCTAGGTAACTATGCTGTGCTACTCCATTAAGAGTCCTTGGGCAAGACTCCCAACGCCACAGCTAACCTCGCGAGTCCTTGAGGCAGCGAATCATCACTGCCCAATGAAAATCATTTTTCTCCACTTTTGTCCATTTTTACTTTTATGCATCATATGAACACATTAGTTGCTGTTTACACTGAGTAAGAATCTCATGGTGAATGGACCAACAGAAATAGTCCAAAACTGTTTGGAAAGACGTCTGGTTCCATTGACCTACATTAAAGTTACATGAGTTTTTGGCCTCTCCTGTAAAGTTGCCATTTTGGAGATACTTGTTTTTCTTTGGACAGCGACGATATGTTGCTCCAAAGTGTGTATCAGGAACAAAGAACTCAGACCGACGTGAGCAAAGCTAAACAGCAAGTTGGTCTATTAAACAATCGGACAGTCGAGCCAAGCAGCAGGGGAGGCGAAAAACAAAATCAGAGGCAGGCAGAGGTCAGAACCGAGAATAGGAGTCAGCGATACAAACAAGTCAGAAGGGTCAGGCAAGACACAGAGTAGAGGAAACGGAAGAGGTAGTCGAGGACAAAATGGAAACCAGGAAGTAGATACACAGAGATCAAACGCTCAGGATGGCAAAACTAGGCTTTGGCAAAACTTCGCAATATGGCGGCGTTACCGTGGGGCTTATATGCTGAGAGTAAATTAGCGACAGCTCGAGCAAACCTCAGGTGACCTAGAGCCAATCGGGTTGGACGGCTGGGGGCATGTGTGTGTGATGTCATCGAGGGATGCCCTCTGGGATGCTGAGTCCAGGAGAGGGAAGGAGCCGGGAAGACCCGGAAGCAGGTCAATGTGCTTTTCCCTAAAGACACAAAAAATAAAAATCACAAAATATGAAATATTAATAATTAAATATATTGTGTCCTTACTGTTTGCAGTGCTTCCTGATTTCCTACACTGTTCCAACTTTTTCATATTTAGTATTTGAGTTTTTCCACCTTCTCCCGGTTCCACTTACACAGTCTTTATCACATCTAAGCCCGTGTTCCGTTTCCAAACTGAACCATGCACCAGCTGTTTCCAAAACACCGATGTTCTTTTAGCAGATAATGACAGAGGGCAAGGCAGCTCTGCCCGTGGACTCCTACGAGCGTCTTTACAGTAAGCCCTGAGAGTGTACCCACAGCATGGGTCATTCCTACCACATCCGTGTGGTGAGTGCTCAGCCTTGGTGCAGACCATGCGTGAAGCAGGCCTAAGCCTGGCCATCGTTTGAGTGCACTGTTCTTAGAAAACCAGACATGTGACCAGAGCCACCTTGGTCTTTGGACGCAGGGCGTGCTCAGGATCGCTAATCTCTAGATAGTAGGTCCTGAACAAGCTTTCATCATCACGTCATGAACACCAGTCAGCAGCTGTGGTGAGGCTGTGAAGGCTTGATTTCTTTTTAAACACTCAAATAGGGTTATATAAGGTGGAAACACGTTCAGGAGTGCATTCCCGGCACGTGCTTCCGTACACAGGCTGTTAGATGATGAAGTAGATATGAAGTGAAGTCATCTTCATCAGCTTCATCCTCGTCTTCTTGTGAGCCTAAATATAAGAAGACCTTTTATGATTTGGTGTCCGCTGATAGTTAGTCCCAGCAGTTAGTACACAGAGATACCAAAAGTCTTGGGATAGCAGTATGTGCAGTGATCCCAATGGGGTGTTACCTGCCGAGATGGCTTGGGAACACCCACACCTGTGTATAAGCTGGAAGGCGTTATCCTGTGAGTGAGGTTAAACACTGGGCACTATACTCCAATTCTGGCACACCAACAATATCCCCAACACACATTTACATTAATGCACACACCAACACCTTCCCAGCAGACACACCGACACCATCCCAGCAGACACAACACCAGCATCCCAGCAGACACACCGACACCGTCCCAGCAGACACACCGACACCATCCCAGCAGACACACCGACACCATCCCAGCAGACACACCGACACCATCCCAGCAGACACACCGACACCATCCCAGCAGACACACCAACACCATCCCAGCAGACACACCGACACCATCCCAGCAGACACACCGACACCATCCCAGCAGAGACACCGACACCATCCCAGCAGACACACCGACAACATCCCAGCAGAGACACCGACACCATACCAGCAGACAATGCCGTATGGGAAGCACATGGCTGTTGGTGACCTGCCTTCTTCCCAGCCACATTAGCCAGAGCTGGGGGCTTGCACACCAGTTCATACTGGGTTTCATAGTGAACTAGCCTTTTTGCCGTACATGCCTGGCTAGGCTTTATCAGATTTTCGTGTTTGGCTTTGTGAGGAAGCCTTGATTGTTTATTTCCCCTGTACTCGGAATCAAAAGAGGTAGTGTAAAGCTCCAAGCCTTCATGTCACAATGACTTTGTCTCGGATTGTTATGAGTAGATCTCCGAGTGTTTTACGGCCCGTCCGGCCGAATCTGTTCTGGATATCACTTGTTTAAGGATAGACCTGTTTTGAAAGGGCAGCATGCCCTGAATTCCTACCACAGGAAGCACGGTGTATATTTTTCCTTGGAAAAGTTAGCATAAAGCTATCAATCCCCTCCTAGATAATATCCAGGATCGTTTCGCAACCACAAGCCGCCTCCCCCTCCCCACTTCAAAACAGAAAACAGGAGAATTGTTATCAGAAGAACTTTTTGGAATTCCCATTTTTGGGAATGGGGTTAATTATTTTCCTGTCAGGCCGTGCTAGGCTCGGATTTATTTACAGAGGAGCTGTCTGGCCTCCAGGCTGGTTATTACTCTCCGAGTGACAGGAATATCTGGAAAAAAGTTCGAGAGGTTTGGTCAGATTGATATCGCTGTGGCTAGTCAGATATGTATTTGTCCTGCAGCTGTGAAAGACATGCCCAACGTGTGCTGTCTTACATTCCGGCCAAAAATCCGGCGCTCCAAAAGCTATTTGATGATGTTTAGTAATAGCCTCGTGCTCTCTGTGAAGCATTTATGATTGTTAGTGTAACCACGTAAGTGTGCACATTTACTGCATAGCCTTTAATATTTATGCTCCGTGTGGGAGTGTACCGTAAGTCACGCCAATTATTTTGAGACTGGAGTAAAAACGGAAAACCGTATACAGCCTGATTCATTAGCCCCTCCACACACACAACACAAGACGTTGTCGGGAATGTAGCGTTCCTTGATTCATACGTCGGCTTCGGAGCGTCTATACGTTCCGGTTATACTGCTGAGCCGGCCGGCCGCGTCAGCTTTATAAATCTGCAGCAGGCCGGAATCCTGGGATGCGGCGCTTTAGAGCGCGCTTGTGGTTCCGCTATGTTGTGGAAAGTATTGGAGCCGTTTGACTTCTTTTTCCATCCCAACACGCTCCACTCCTTTGAGCATACACAAGCATTTGGTGCTCATTAATCATGGTGTGAAAAGCCAGAAGCAACATATCAAGTGTCCTTGCATGCGTCTGGTGGTTAAGAGCTGGGATCTGTCACCATTAAACAGCTATCACTCTCTATAGGTTAGATGGTTTTATGGGGCGGTAGCTTCCTGATCCGGCTGCTGTGCGGAGCAGACGTGCGACAGTTCGGCTGGAATCGAGAGAAATGGAACTTCTGCCAGTCGATGTTCGTCTGAACGGGGCGAGGTCTTAATCGTTACTAGCATATCACGACCTCACAACTCCCAATCTACCCAACCACGTACCTATCTATCTGTCTATCTGTCTGTCTGTCTGTCTGTGTATCTGTCTGTTTGTCTGTCTGTCTGTCTGTCTGTCTGACTGTCTGTCTGTGTATCTGTCTGTCTATCTGTCTGTTTGTCTGACTGTCTGTCTGTCTGTGTATCTGTCTGTCTGACTGTCTGTCTGTCTGTGTATCTGTCTGTCTATCTGTCTGTTTGTCTGACTGTCTGTCTGTCTGTGTATCTGTCTGTCTGACTGTCTGTCTGTCTGTGTATCTGTCTGTCTATCTGTCTGTTTGTCTGACTGTCTGTCTGTCTATCTGTCTGTCTGTCTGTGTATCTGTCTGTCTGACTGTCTGCCTATCTGTCTGTGTATCTGTCTGTCTGTCTGTCTGTCTGTGTATCTGTCTGTTTGTCTGACTGTCTGTCTGTCTGTGTATCTGTCTGCCTGTCTGTCTATCTGTCTGTGTATCTGTCTGTTTGTCTGACTGTCTGTCTGTCTATCTGTCTGTGTGTCTGTCTGTCTGTCTGTCTATCTGTCTGTCTGACTGTCTGTCTATCTGTCTGTTTGTCTGACTGTCTGTCTGTCTGTCTGTCTATCTGTCTGTCTGTCTGACTGTCTGTCTATCTGTCTGTTTGTCTGACTGTCTGTCTGTCTGTCTGTCTATCTGTCTGTCTATCTGTCTGTTTGTCTGACTGCCTGTCTGTCTGTCTGTCTGTCTGTCTGTCTGTCTGTCTGACTGTCTCTCTATCTGTCTGTTTGTCTGACTGTCTGTCTGTGTATCTGTCTATCTGTCTGACTGTTTGTCTGTGTATCTGTCTATCTGTCTGACTGTTTGTCTGTCTGACTGTCTGTATATCTATCTATCTATCTATCTATCTATCTATCTATCTATCTATCTATCTATCTATCTATCTGATGTGGACCTGAGGATTCCCCGTTGTGAGTGCTGTTTCTCTCGGTTGTTTACTTTGTTGGTCATGTGTTATAAAGCCGCTGTGTGAATCCCCGGTTGCAGTTTGAGCTGAAAGGTTTGAACTGAATCAATCAAACCCCGTTGTGCTCTTTCTTCTAGCTGGTTTGAGGAGAAGCTTCCGGCTAAGCCAAAAGAAGCACATGATCCACGGGACCCAAGCAAGATGGAGGAGTGAGGGACTTAGGGCCAGATACATCCCCAGCTATCAGGAGGTGGTTCCCTACAACAGGAAGCCAGGAGAACCCTACCGCCTCGTGCTGCTGGTTGGTAAGTCACAGATCACAAGTTAGATTTTTAGAAATTCACATTTCATTCATTCATTGTGTTATTGTTATCTTTTAGCACAAAGCAGCAATGTCCTAATCCTTCAGCACTCATCTTCACCAAACAATCTAGAAGCTCAAACGCAGATAAGGGAGGCGGTGGTATGTCGAGGGCTCTGCATAAACAATTTTAGCATCATCTAAAAAGACTGAGCCGGCTCACTTTTGAGGCAGCTCACCTTTAAGGCAGCTCACCTTTCAGACAGCTTACTTTTGAGGCAGCTCACCTTTCAGACAGCTTACTTTTGAGGCAGCTCACCTTTAAGGCAGCTAACCTTCAAGGCAGCTCACATTTGAGGCAGCTCACCTTTCAGACAGCTTACTTTTGAGGCAGCTCACCTTTAAGGCAGCTCACTTTTGAGGCAGCTCACCTTTAAGACAGCTTACTTTTGAGGCAGCCCAGCTTTGAGGCAGTTCAGCTTTGAGGCAGCGCATCTTTAAGGCAGCTCACCTGTAATCAAAACAAAAACAAACCGATTAGTTAATTATGGAAATCATCATGAGTTGCAGGTTTTACCCACAAAGCCGCAGGGAACCTGAACAGCATTATCCTCCTAATTAATTTATTTTTAAAGTCTATTTTTAAAAGTTTAAAGTTGATTTTTTAAACAGTTTATTTATTTCTAATTACAGAAACTTGATCCTCTGAGTCACAACGTACTTGTACAAAGAATGCCTCATGAAAGTCTCAAAGTCTATTAGATGTTCATTAGTCTATTAGATATTTCACCATATTACCCTCCTAAAGCCCGCCTCTCAATGGGCAGTCCTAATCATGGGTAACGCCTCTGTAAGCAGTCCCTGACCAATCACAACGCTTACGTTTCTGTTGCCTCTCCCACACAAACAGTTTTAGTGAGTTACTCACTAATTTATTTATTTATTTACTTACTTACTTATTTACTTTCTTATTTACTTAGTTATTTATTTATTTATTTATTAAAATTTACTTATTTACTTTCTAATTTACCTACTTATTTACTTACTTAGTTACTTATTTACTTATTAATTAACATTTACTTACTTACTTTCTTATTTACCTACTTATTTACTTACTTAGTTATTTATTTATTTATTTATTAACATTTACTTATTTACTTTCTTATTTACCTACTTATTTACTTACTTAGTTACTTATTTATTTATTAATTAACATTTACTTACTTACTTTCTTATTTACCTACTTATTTACTTACTTAGTTATTTATTTATTTATTTATTAACATTTACTTATTTACTTTCTTATTTACCTACTTATTTACTTACTTAGTTACTTATTTATTTATTTATTAACATTTACTTACTTACTTTCTTATTTACCTACTTATTTACTTACTTACTTATTAATTAACATTTACTTACTTATTTACTTTCTTATTAACTTTCTTATTAACTTTCTTATTTATTTATTTATTTATTTATTTATTAATTAACATTTACTTACTTAGTTACTTATTTATTTATTAATTAACATTTTCTTAGACATTTACTTTCTTATTTACTTATTTACTTACTTTGTTACTTATTTACTTATTAATTAACATTTACTTACTTATTTACCTTCTTATTTACCTACTTAGTTACTAATTTACTTATTAATTAACTTACTCATTTGCTTAATTATTTACTTACTTAGTTACTAATTTACTTTCTTATTAACTTTCTTATTTACTTACTTAGTTATTTATTTATTTATTTATTAATTAACATTTACTTTCTTATTAACTGTGTTATTTACTTACTTAGTTACTTATTTATTTTTTAATTAACATTTTCTTAGATATTTACTTTCTTATTTACTTACTTATTTGCTTACTTAGTTACTAATTTACTTATTAATTAACTTACTCATTTACTTACTTACTTATTTACTTTCTTATTAACTGTCTTATTTACTTACTTAGTTACCTATTTATTTATTAACTAACATTTACTTCTTTACTTTCTTATTTAGTTACTTATTTACTTTCTTATTTACTTCCTTAATTATTTACTTCCTCACTTATGCACTTATTTACTTTACTTACTAAAGTACTTACTGACATTATTATTTACGTATATGTAATATTTACTTATTTCCATACTTAAATACTTAAATACTTACATTCTTACTTAATTACTTACGTTATTGCAAACCAGCCAAGAGCACATTTTAATTAAAATGCATTTGAAAGTATTCTGAACAATGAGTCCCAATACTTTTGTGAATATAGCATAGCATATAGCATATGTCTATAAATGTGTACTATAGAGACTCGGCTAAGGAAGCTGGACAGGATGGGTTAATGTCACATTAGGGCTGGACTGCTTTTCATACACTCTCCTTAATGCCACTTATATGAGTTTTGCGATTTTTACGACTTTGTAATTTTACAGCTTTGACTTTGTCGACTTTGTGTGGGTTCTCTATGAGCCCAGCTTGACGGGATCTGAGGCCTTTCAGGGCCTTCAGTGTTTTGTGGTTTTAATAACGGCTGCGTTCTGCCCTCGGGGTCCGTCGTGCTCATTTGTGTTTTATTTAACCTGGTTCTCCTCTGTGGTCTCTGCGCAGTAAAACCTAACAGCTCCTGAGCATCGTAGCGAACCCTGGCCGTCCTCCACGGAATCTTGAACAAACATTTTTCAATTAAAGCTCTCCTTCTTATCTGGCCTCTTATGATTTTCCTTCCTTCGAGCTGACTACACTTTAGAGAGCAGCTTATGGATACTTTTACAGTCTGGAAAGTTGCATGGAGACATGGCTCTGCAGTATGGATCTGTTTTCATTGCTCTGCCTGGACTGCACATCGGGCCTGCAGAATGTTCCTCCTAATGGCGTTTCAAATGGCGGGCTCCAAATGAACCGACAGGGAAGGCATGCTTGTCCTCCAAACATGAAGGCACCAGTCATTTCCCCTCGATCAACTCCTCTCACTGTTTTCCTTTGATATCGTTTGAGTCTCCCGTTGCCACAGTTCATCAGGTACAGGGACTTCGAAAATGGCCATAGTGAAACGTCCACCTCCCTTTGGGCAAACGGCAGGACTCGGTGTAACGGGAGCCCTCCGCTGCTCTTCGGTTTTGAGTGTTCTAGCCTGAATGCTGGTTTGGAGTGGGAAAAACATTCATTAGGAACGAGTAATTATATCCCTGAACACTTTATTCAAGTATGCACATCATTTTCACATTAATAAAGTCTATTACATCACCACAGTTGTGGCCAAAAGTGCAATGCAAACATCAGAAACCGCCCTGCATTCATTTATTCATTCATTTACTGTTCATAAGTGTTCATTCTTCATCATCAGGAAACATACACACACACATACACACACTTACATACACACACACACATACACATACACACACACACACACACATACACATACACACATGCACAGACACACACACTCAAACACACACACACACAAACACACAGACACACACACATACACACACACACACACACATATACACGCACACACACACATACACACACACACACACACACACACACACACACACACATATACACGCACACACACACATACACACACACAGACACACACACACACACACACACACACACACATACACACACACACACACACACACACATGCACACATGCACACACACACACACACACACATACATACACACACACACACACACACATACAGACACACACACACACACACACAAACACAGACACACACACACACACCACTACACACACACACAAACACAGACACACACACATACACACACACACACACACATACACATACACATATACACGCACACACACACACACACACACACATGCAGCCTCATTTACAGATGAACATCATGCCTACTGACAGTTCGGTTCCTCAGCCTCCACAGCGTGAAATGGTACGTTCCTACCGGTACATTACGTTTAATTTATATGGCTCTATAAATATAGAATATATGATAGTCCACCAGTTTTTTCCCTTTCCTCCACTTATGCAAACCGTCTTACAAAATCACACCAAAAAACTAGAATTAGCGTGTCCAAGCCTTTTCACTTCTCTCGGCTTGTTGAAATAAAAATGTGTCTCCGTGGCAAATTTAGGGAATTCATTCTTAGATATATCAGAGGTGAGAACAGCAGCTGGCGAGGGGATGAGAGCAGATGTAAGCCTTATTTTGAAAGAGGAAAAAAAAAAACCAACAGAAAACGTACAGGAGCATACTAATCTCTCTTCCAGCGCTCGAAGGTCTTCAAGCGAGCCCTGACTTCGGGCCGACCTGAGAGCCAAACTATTCAAGCGCTGCGTGGACTTAGTTCAGAAAAGCTTAATCATCTCAACAAGGTCAGAACCCGGCGTGTCTGCCATTGATATTTAGAGGAAACCAACCAAGTATGTTGCACATCGAAGAGGAAAAAAAAAAAAACCAACAGAAAGACAGGAGCATACATCCTCTTCCACAATGGATTCTTCGCGGGACTGTGAGCCCATCCTTGGAAAGAGCTTTTTTCAAAAGAGCGAGGAGCTCTACAAGTATGTCCGGCGCTCTCAAAAGAGCGAGGAGCTCTACTGTCCGGCGCTCTCCCGAAGTCTGTTACACTTCCAGGCTGGTTTATATATTGTGTCTTGCTTAGTAGCCAAACAAACAAGACGTCCACCATCCTTCTAGCCCACCAAAGCAGTGCTGGACGTCCCTCGTCCACTGGAAAATGAGCAGGTTGTTGTGCAAATTGCTAGTTTCGCTTTTTACGCATGTCGTTGGCGGGGGTTTACGTTGGCGTCGGACACAGGGCATTAACTTCCAATTTGACCAGCTCTATGATCTTGGCCTGGGTAGGTGCGCGATAGAAGGGCATAACTCAGGAGAGGCTAAGGAAAGAAAATATACTGGGTCTTCCTAAACGTGTTTGCTCAAGGGACCTCAGACAGAGCCTGCAAATACTTCGCAGCCCATCGTCCCCCTGGATTGTTTGTTGGCCGAGTTCGGGTAGATCCACTGGTGTACTATGACACTGAGGGGGCAGGCAGCGCGCCCACATGAGCTTAAACAGGAAGAATTGAATCCCTTTACTTCTCGCTCATTTGTTTTTCGTCCCCCCTCCTTTCTTTTTCTTCGTTCTGTGAAACCCATTTGCTGCTCAAAGCGATACAGGCTTGCCTGGAAACGATTCACATAGGATTACAATGGCAGGTATTCATGGAATTCTGCTTAGCATCCACGGGACGACTGTGAGGGATGTGGCCACGGATTCTTATCGGAATCTCGGAAAATACGGATGATGCCATAGAATGCATTTCTTCAGTACGTTGTTCTACATAGCAGGCATGTGGCTTTGGTTGAGGCGATAAGTACCCAGATCCATTTAAACCCCAGGGTTTGGCCTGAGCTGTTAGCCCTTGTTAGGTGAGCTCATGACTAACCTGATGAGCTCTCCTCTGATTGGCTGGTCTCCCCTAGATGCCGCAGAGACCACCCAGACACAACATGCTGAAACAGACTAAATAAACTGAGGCTCTGTGTAAACAAGCTCTGCCCTCATACTATTCAATTAGCTATGTGCTAGTTACTGGGAGCTAATGCTAGTAGCTAACGTTACCTGTACCAGCTACTGGCTTTCCACCTGGACACCAACACACAGTCGATTAAGGTTGTTCCTCACTATGGAACTCTCAGATTAAGATGGTCTGCTTTAACCGGCAAACACGGATACAATCACACAGCACGGCTGCTACGTACCGGCTGCCGTTGGGGGTGTGGTGTTAATAAAGGTGGAGCTGCTCATCTACTCAGTCTCTACAGGGTCAAAAGCCAGGCAAAGATGTTCCATATTGTCCAAGAGTTTGGAAAACTGTCCAGAGTGAAACGTGCAGAGCAAACTAACATTTCGGAATGTAGATGTGGGAGCTGAAGTCGGGTTCAGAGACGCCACCTTGTTTTACAACCTGTCCATTCCACCTGCGGTGCGGGATTCAGGTACCTGCACTGGATTAAACACGTCAGCCTGGTGGGCTGGTATAGGTTGTGTTTGGTGGGCTGTTGTATGTTGTGTTTGGTGGGCTGGTGTATGTTGTGTTTGGTGGGCTGGTGTAGGTTGATTTTGGTGGGCTGGTGTAGGTTGATTTTGGTGGGCTGGTATATGTTGATTTTGGTGGGCTGGTGTAGGTTGATTTTGGTGGGCTGGTATATGTTGATTTTGGTGGGCTGGTATATGTTGATTTTGGTGGGCTGGTGTAGGTTGATTTTGGTGGGCTGGTGTAGGTTGATTTTGGTGGGGTGGTGTATGTTGTGTTTGGTGAGCTGGTGTATATTGTGTTTGGTGGGATGGTATATGTTGTTTTTGGTGGGCTGGTGTATGTTGATCATGGTGGGCTGGAATATAAACTGGTATATGTTGATTTTGGTGGGCTGGTATATGTTGTTTTTGGTGGGCTGGTGTATGTTGATCATGGTGGGCTGGTGTATATTGTCTTTGGTGGGATGGTATATGTTGTTTTTGGTGAGCTGGTATATGTTGTTTTTGGTGGGCTGGTATATGTTGTGTTTGGTGGGATGGTATATGTTGTTTTTGGTGAGCTGGTGTATGTTGATCATGGTGGGATGGAATATGAACTGGTATATGTTGATTTTGGTGAGCTGGAATGTGAGCTGGTGTATGTTGTGTTTGGTGGGCTGGTGTATGCTGATTATGGTGGGCTGGAACATGAGCTGGCATATGTTGTTTTTGGTGAGCTGGGGTATGTTGATTTTGGTGGGCTGGTATATGTTGTTTTTGGTGAGCTGGTGTATGTTGATCATGGTGGGCTGGTGTATGTTGTGTTTGGTGGGCTGGTGTGTGTTGTGTTTGGTGGGCTGGTGTGTGTTGTGTTTGGTGGGCTGGTGTGTGTTGTGTTTGGTGGGCTGGTGTGTGTTGTGTTTGGTGGGCTGGTGTATGTTAATCATGGTGGGCTGGAATATGAACTGGTATATGTTGTTTTTGGTGGGCTGGTGTATGTTGATCATGGTGGGCTGGAATATGAACTGGTATATGTTGATTTTGGTGGGCTGGTATGTGTTGATTTTGGTGGGCTGGTGTATGTTGTTTTTGGTGGGCTGGTATATGTTGATTTTAATGGGTTGGTTTATTTTGATTTTGGTGGGCTGGTATGTGTTCTTTTTGGTGGGCTGGTGTATGTTGATTTTGGTAGGCTGGAACGTGAGCTGGTATATGTTTAGTTTTGAGGCGTCATTTTGAGAGGAGTGAGACTGTTACGTAACAGTTTAGAATTGGGCCGTTTCACCTCCCGGTGAAGGCAGCGTTCACGGATATTATAAAACCCCAGGTGAAGCGAAACCATCATGGCTTCTTTACTATTTTGCTGCAGGGTTTGAAAGTTACACAACACTTCATAAGCTCAGCCTTGTTTTAGTTGGAGACCCGTCCGGTAATGGCTTTGAATTCACATTATACAGTTACGTATTTCAAACAGTTTCCTGCGGAATTCAGCAGCTGTCCAGTGGAGCCAACTGGTTTTCTATTCTTTCCTAAATACGGGGCGATGCATCAACATTACTGTCTGTGGTATCTGACAGTATGATACAAATGCCTCAGATAGAGATTATGTAAAAACAAAAAAACACTGGAAGCCTCGCTTTAAATATGTTCCCCAAGAGCTCATCATGTCTTTTGCGTATCGTGGGCCCTCAGCTCCAGTCTTTGTTGAACGGGTATCAGACAGATCCCTCATCCCCGCCACAGCGATATAGCTTTTCCTTCTGGGAGTGTGCAGGCCAGGGCAGAGACTGGGTCTGTGTTGTGGAGGCGCGCGAGCGGCGGGAGCCATAGACTGAAATCAATACAGCATTACCCCATCGGGCGTGCACTCACGCCCCGCTAATGTAAACTGCAGATGCCTTCTGGGATAAAGAACCACTTCATAGGCCGGGCAGGCAGTCTATGAACACACAGTGCATGTCTGCTAATTCTGCACATCAAAAAGCGCTCACCAGTGGGAGCTGCTCAGTGGGAGCGGTTTGTCTCGGCCGTCACCGCCGAGGCTTGGGCCTCACGCACGAGGACTCATCACGAAGGCTCCAATGTTCACGACAGCGTGGCGAGTCAGATGGCCAAAAGGTGATGGAGATGGAAACAGTGAAAGTGGAGATTTAGATAAGCTTGTGTTTATAATGGCTGTGGGTGAACAGTCAGCATGCAGCGGTCGCTTCAGTAGTGAGTCGGGTGACGAGGGATGTCTGTGCGCCTAGTGTTAGTGATTCATTGCACTGGGGATATTTCTGAGATGAACAGTTACAAGGTAATCCACTTGCATAAGAATGAAGAGCATCAAAGGAGCGTTAGTGAGATACAAACAGGAGACACAGACGGAAACCGGATTCCTAACAACCACATGGAACAAGACCAGGTCACTGGCGAACTGGGAACTCTGAGAATGGGATTATTTCACCTGTGGTGTGTTAAGGAGAGATACCACAGCACCTTCAGTGACGGGCTCCTCCACCTGCCGTGTGGTATGGAGAGATACCTCAGCACCCTCAGTGACATGCTCCTCCATCTGCCGTGTGGTATGGAGAGATACCTCAGCACCCTCAGTGACATGCTCCTCCACCTGCCGTGTGGTAAAGAGAGATACCACAGCACCCTCAGTGACATGCTCCTCCACCTGCCATGTCATAAGGAGACATACCTCAGCACCCTCAGTGACAGGCTTCTCCACCTGTGGTGTGTTAAGGAGAGATACTACACGCACCACCTTCAGTGACAGGCTCTTCCACCTGCAGTGTGGTAAGGAGAGATACCGCAGCACCTTCAGTGACATGCTCCTCCACCTGTGGTGTGTTAAGGAGAGATACCACAGCACCTTCAGTGACATGCTCCTCCACCTGCGGTGTGGTAAGGAGAGATACCACAGCACCTTCAGTGACTGGTTCTCCACCTGCGGTGTGTTAAGGAGAGATACCACAGCACCTTTAGTGACAGGCTCCTCCACCTGCAGTGTGTTAAGGAGAGATACCACAGCACCTTTATTGACAGGCTCTTCCACCTGCGGCGTGATAAGGAGAGATACCACGATCCCTTTAGTGGCATGCTCCTCCACCTGCCATGTCGTTAGGAGAGATACCTCAGCACCCTCAGTGGCATGCTCCTCCACCTGCGGTGTGATAAAGATACCCTGGCACCTTCAGTGACATGCTCCTCCATCTGCAGTGTGTTAAGGAGAAACACCACAGCACCTTTAGTGACAGGCTCCTCCACCTGCAGTGTGATAAGGAGAGATACCATAGCACCTTCAGTGACAGGCTCCTCCACCTGCAGTGTGATACGGAGAGATACCTCAGCACCTTCAGTGACAGGCTCCTCCACCTGCCATGTTGTTAGGAGAGATACCTCAGCACCCTCAGTGATATGCTCCTCCACCTGCCATGTGGTTAGGAGAGATACCTCAGCACCCTCAGTGACATGCTCCTCCACCTGCGGTGTGGTAAGGAGAGATACATCAGCACCTTCAGTGATGGGCTCCTCCACCTGCAGTGTGATACGGAGAGATACCTCAGCACCTTCAGTGATGGGCTCCTCCACCTGCGGTGTGATAAGGAGAGATACCACAGCTATTTTCTCCCTACTGCTGTTAGGCTCTACAACCAGCACCTCCCCAAGCAGAGCATCAGACATTCACTACTGTAGCTATATGGACCCATATCTATCTATATATTCAGTATATATGTGCAGTATTTGCTGCTGTCCATCATCACCTGTATATCACCTGTATGTCACCTGCATATCACTGTATGTCACCTGTATATCACCTGTACATCACTGTATGTCACCTGTATAGCACCTGGATACATGTCAGGTTCAACGAATCAGGGGCGATGCTAGCATGGCCAAAACACTGAAGGGGTTTATTAAACAAAGTGTAGTCCTTACACAACAACAACATGGTTCAACAATACCAAAGGAGAATACCAGGTCATGAGAGAGAGAGAAACAAACATGGGTTAGAAACCAGGGAGGCAATAGATCAGGAGACCAAAACAAGAGGGGAGATCAGAGTCGTAGACGGAAGGGTCAGGATATAATAAGGAAGCAGCGAAGGCAAAGAGAGCAACAGGGATGAGGCACAAGAGATCAGTCGAAACCGTGTAATCAGAGAACGCAAGAGATCAGTCAGTGTCACTGCAGTGCTGAGAATGATCCAATACCCACCTACTACCTGCTCTGTGGTGGTCCTGTGGGGGTCCTGACTATTGAAGAACAGGGTAAAACAGTATACAGAGGAACAGATGGACTACAGTCTGGAACTGTACACCTACAGAGTGTCCTATACGGTCAGTGGAGCTGACACATTGTAAACACAAACGGGTGTACCTAATGAAGTGGCCAGTGGGTGTACAGTATATACATATTGTTGCCTGTGGGCCATTTGTATGACCCCACTGACTCCGAGTGTGTGTCTGTGTGCGTGTGTGTGTCTGTGTGCATGTCTGTGTGTGTGTGTGTGTCTGTGTGTGTCTGTGTGCGTGTGTGTGTGTGTGTGCGCGTGTGTCTGTGTGTGTGTGTGTGTATGCGCGTGCATGTGTGTCTGTGTGTGTGTGCGTGTGGGTCTGTGTGCATGTCTGTGTGTGTCTGTGTGCGTGTGTGTGTCTGTGTGCATGTCTGTGTGTGTGTGTGTGTCTGTGTGTGTCTGTGTGCGTGTGTGTGTGTGTGTGCGCGTGTGTCTGTGTGTATGTGTGTGTGTGTGTATGCGCGTGCATGTGTGTCTGTGTGTGTGTGCGTGTGGGTCTGTGTGCATGTCTGTGTGTGTGTGTGAGTGTGTGTGTGTCTGTGTGTGTGTATGCGCGTGCGTGTGTGTCTGTGTGTGTGCGTGTGGGTCTGTGTGTGTGTGTGTGTGCGCGTGTGGGTCTGTGTGTGTGTGTGTATGTGCGTATGTGTGTCTGTATGTGTATGTGTGTGTCTGTGTGTGTGCGTATGCGTGTGTGTGTCTGTGTGTGTGTTTGTGCGTGTGGGTCTGTGTGCGTGTGTGTATGCGTGTGTGTGTGTGTGTGTGTGTGTGTGTGTGTATGCGTGTGTGCGTGTGGGTGTGTGTGTGTATGTGTGTGTGTGTGTGTGTGTGTGTATGCGTGTGCGTGTGGGTCTGTGTGTGTGTGTGTATGTGTGCGTGTGTGTGTGTGTGTGTGTGTGTACGCGTGTGTGCGTGTGGGTCTGTGTGTATGTATGTGTGCGTGTGTGTGTGTGTGTGTGTGTGCGTGTGGGTCTGTGTGTGTATGTGGGTCTGTTTCTGTGTGTGTGTGTGTGTGTGTGTATGTGTGTGTGTCTGTGTGTGTCTGTGTTTGTGTGTGCGTGTGTGTATGTGTGTGTGTGTGTGTGTGCGTGTGTGGGTCTGTGTGTGTGTGTGTGTGTGTATGTGTTGTACAGGACCCAGTGGGGTGGGCGTGAGTGAGCTGAAAAGGAAGCTGCTGCTGTCTGATCCAGAACACTTCAGTGTGCCTGTACCACGTGAGTTCACCTCTTCACTCTATGGCCTCTCATTGCAGTTCTCAGATGAATCCATATTATATCATATTTATTATATTATATATATTTATATTTTTCCAACTTTTCTAGATATGTAATATGGTGCTCACATTTAAACCATACTACCTCTGTTCCCTCTGACTTTAACTTCAAGATCCCACATCAGGAGAATAACTGGTTTACATTGAACTGCCCAGTTTAACGGATAGGTCTACAGGAGTTTAGCCCCACCCATTCACGCTCCCTGCCTCCATGTTTATTTAGGTGTATGTATGGTGGACTTACAGTACGCAGATTAGTTTCTGTTGTGAGTGTTCATCATGGTTGATTGTCGTGAACAGATTTACAGGCAGAAGTGATGGAGAGTGTTGTGCATGCAGATAGCCTGTATAAGAGATATTGGAGTGAAAGATATGGGAGAAATCCCGGCATTGTCATCTCGGAATATGGCCGTGCCATCAGGGAAGAACAAATCCACTGATGGAATAACCAGGTGGTTCAGGATGTTCAGGTAGTTAGCTGATGTTGCTGAACCTGGACCTGACCAACTCCAGCAACCCCAGATCATAGCAGTGCCCCCACAGGCTTGTACGGGAGGCACTAGGCATGATGGGTGCATCACCCTGATCACCCATCACTCTGGAACAGGGTAAATCTGGACTCGTCAGACCACATGACCTTCTTCCATCGCTCCAGAGTCCAGTCTTTATGCTCCCTAGCAGACTGAAGCTGTGTTAGCCGGTTAGCCTCACTGACGAGTGGTCTTCTTCAGGCTACACAGCTGTTTAGTCCCGATCCCTGGAGTTCCCTTCGCACAATGCGTGTGGAGAAGCTCTTCCTCTCACTATTAAACATCTCCCTGAGTTCTCCTGCTGTTCCTCCTCCATCTGATTCACCAAACGTTAAGTGATCGCCCATCACCATCAATCAGGATTGTTTTCCGACCACATTCCTGCCTGGAAGACGATGTTCCTCCACCGTCCTTCCACTGTCTAATAACATGTTGGACAGTTCTTAACCCGAGTTTAGCAGTTCCAGCATCTCCTTAGATGTGTTCTCTGCTTCTGAAACAGACCAACATCATCTCCACGACCACAGGACTCGTCTCTCCAACAAATGAGAAGCTGCTCACTGCATCCGTTAGGGTTAAATAACTGGTTGCCAGCTGAAACATAATCACCCCTGCAGTAATTATCCGATGGGAGGCTCTTACCTATTAGCCTAGCTAAACGCAGGTGGTGACCTTTCTTTTTGGCCAGGCCGTGTATATGAAAGCTCATTCCACATATACGTATTTAAAGAGATGTTAAATGTATTAAGCCCGTCTCAGGTGAATTCCAGTCCAGCAGCCACACACGGCACTGCTGGAGGAGAACAGCAAGCACCTCAGCTTCATCACTGAATTGTAAAGACAGACGGTTGGCTGGTACATCCTGAAACAATATATGAGGGACTGTCTCCCCTTCATGCAGCCTCCTCCTCCGCTAATGAGAAAACAGCTAACTGCATTCTCTGTGAACCCCACCACAGACACAGTTAGCACAGCTGAGCAACAACAGGCCGTGCACAGCGGGGTTGAGTAAGCGTATGTGTATGGATGGATTCCTTACAGTGTGTTTAAACAAGCAAGATACTTTTTGTAAAGAGTGCATTCTAAAGTTTCAGAGCATACCGCACACAGTAGAGCAGATATTTGTTGAATTCAGTTAGCTGGAATGTCATAGAAAAATATTTTTCATATTTTTTGTATTCTATGGAATTGTAAACAAGGGACAATACACATGCATCTGCAGACAGTACGATTTCAGCCAGCCTTTGGTACTGTGATCTACACTGTTTCTATATATATATATATATATATATATATATATATATATATATATATATATATATACATATATATATATATATATATATAATATTCCAATATTATTTAAAAAGCATCAGAAACCATCCCATAATCCCATTTAAATTATGCTCATAATGTAAAGAATTCAAACATCTAGCCACAGCTATCAGTTTACTATTAGAGTCTTAGCTGAGAGTTTTTAAAAACTTGGCCTATTTAGCTCACTGGACAAACGATGAGTCCCCTTGTGTGTTTAAAAGGAGAAGTATTTTCAGGTTCCTGCAGGTGGCGCTACATAAGGATGATGGGGCTATTAATCCCTGTGGGGTGTGAGTGATGGCATCCATAGTTTGGAAAGAGGCGCCACAGTGCAGGGAATGTCTCGTTCCATGTGTGGTAAACGCTCCAGAGCAGATGTTAATGATTGGCTAAAAGGAGGGACTGCATGTGGGCGTGGCCAAAGACCATAGTGTAAAGGAAGTAGCTGAATCTGCAGGTGTATGGAAGCGTACGGTCATACGGGTCTACCAGCAGTGGCTAACATCCCAGTCTACAGGGAATTCTCCTCGGAGCTGTGCCAGGGAAGCCAAATCTAACCCAACTGTGCAACTCTTTGGTGCAAGAGTGTCTGAACATTGATGTGGCTACATCCAGAAACTTGTCCAGTCCGTGCCAAATCCAACCACAGCTGTTATTGGTGCTGGTGGAGGTGTTACATGGTGTTAGTTAAGTGTCAGCCACAGGGGACTCATTTTCTGTCTGGTGTGCTTATGTTTAATATACATATAGTACAGTACCGGCTATATTAGCATGGGTGACTTAGCATCTTAAGTTACTTTATGTATTGTCATTACACTACACAGGCATGACATGGGCTGTGTATCAAGGTTCTGTCTGTCTAAGTGTCCGTTGTCCATTGCTATGGTCCATCTGTCTATTGCTACACATCACAGATATACAGTGTTCTGTGGTTGGTTAATCTGCACATTAGTCAAACGGCCCCTTCCTGTCAAAGTACATAGTTTTCGCTCACGTTAAGTGATAAACCACGCCAGACGTTCAGCCGATAGCAGGAAGTCTGACTTGCGATAGGGGTTGCATAGACCAGTCAACCAATAAATCCAACTAATGAACACGGTGGCTGAAATACAGCGGGCCTGAACCTGCAGTGAAGAGCCAGGAGGAGAGAAACCGGCCTCTTCTGCCAAACATACTGCTATTTGTGCGGAAATGCTGCACGAAATGAAACTAATTCCACTGCAAGCTGTGCAGGACGGCGCTGAAACAGGCTCCTAAGCCAGACCGGGTAGGTTATAGAACCACAACAAGAAAGGGCCTTTTGACAGGCGTTCAAAACAACCAGTCAGAGAATGATTAGCACTGTAAGCGCTGTAAGATCACTCTTCCTCTAACGGCTAGTCTCTTCTAAATAGTTGGGGTTTTTCCTCCACCGTAAATCCACACTCATGCCCATAGCCATGAAGAACTGCACGCCTAGAGAGCAGACTCAGCTTTTCACTGCCAGTCTGCATGTCAGAGTGGGGAGGCGGTGGAGGGGAGTGAGGGATAATCAAGGCCTCTCACAGCCTGACTGTCAGTGTGGAGTGATGGAGGCCTGAATTTTTCTCCCCATGCTGGACGACTGCCATCCTCCTGCCTCGGGCTGGTGCTTTGGCCGGCCCGTCTCTCTCTCACTCTCTCTCTCTCTCTCCCCCCACAAGCTTCGACTGACAGCTCGCCATATTTCTGACCACACTAGAAAACTCCACACTGTAGCGAAACAGGGCGAAGGGCTTTACTCACTCTGACAAACACATTTATTTGATTTACACGTTTCAAGCCGTGAGCGCTGGAATCGTCCAGTTAGGCGGAGGCCTTGATTTAACATCAATGCAAGCGGCTTTCTGTATGTGACAGTTACAGCTAACAACGGAAAACGTATAACCCACAGAAGATAAACAGCCATGTTGCCGTTGTTGGGGTTTCTTTGCGGGGAGCCGAACAGCGGTGGCTAATGTTTCAGACTGCTCTCCCTGAAGACACATAAAGCCTTGTCAAGGTCCACAGTTGTGGACTCCACAGTGGTAATATATATACACTGCCCAGGGTAGCTAGCTTGTCTTCATTTGAACTTTGGCTTAGTTACTTTTCAGTTAAGCAAGAGTTCTTGTTAGCATAAATCAGCTATGTGCTAATGCTACAATGCTTCATGTAGGTATGAGGAGCTGGTTTTGCTGAAATAGTGGCTGTATTTGAAATGGTGCTGCTCGTGTACTAAATCTATCTAATAGTAGTATGTAGTATACAGTAGTAAATATACAGGTCTGAAGATTAATAAAAGATATACTCGCTTTAGAGGATCAGTTTTAGAGTGAAATAGCCGAGGGGAGCTAACAGCTAGGCTAACCATATCTCAGGTGAACTGAGCAGCGTTAGCAGCAGCTAGCTCTAAACCGTGGATACAGTAACAACAGCTCTGAGATAAATGTGGGTGTAGTGATTGTAGTGGGGTGTGTTCATCAGAATGAGCCTCAGAAAGTTAAATATACAGGTCTGAAGATTAATAAAAGATGAACTCACTTTAGAGGATTAGTTTTAGAGTGAAATAGCTGAGGGGAGCTAACAGCTAGGCTAACCGTATCTCAGGTGAACTGAGCAGCGTTAGCAGCAGCTAGCTCTAAACAGTGGATACAGTAATAACAGCTCTGAGGTAAATGTGAGGTAACTGGTCATGTGACTGTGTTAGTATACCACACTGTAGGTCAGAACTTGTTACTGTACTGTATACCACCCACAGTGGGCGTATACAGTGTGCAGTACATACTACTGTAGTATGTGGTGTGCAGTGTAGCAGCATGCTATTTCGAATACAGCCATTGATTTTCAAACTAGCCCTGTGTATGTGTTTAACTGCCCCACCAGGCACCGTGGATAGGGCTGCCTACAGCTCCAGGCCTGTGTGCTCACTGCCCCCCTACTGTGTGTGGGTGGGTGTTTCACTTCACAGGAGTGTTAAATTTCGGTAGACGAATTCCTCGGGGTGCAAAAATGCAGTTGGCAACAAAAAGATTCTCTGAAGTTCCCTTATTAGTGAGTTTGCACAACAGAAATCGCTGCTAGTGCTGATAGCACCTTGCCAGGATTGGGGCATCTCGATCTGTGCCGCACAAATTGATGATATTGTTTTCCAGCTGGCTCAGGAAGCACGCTCGTGCATACTGAAGACATTCTGAAAAGCTATCAAGTGTCACCAAACTTTTGACAGGCAGTTTATAACGTAGTATATCATCAGTTATGTTGATGGATTAAATGATTACTTTTGCAATATCTCTTTATGGCAGATTTATTAGCTTCAGGCTTCCGTGGATGGCTCAGTTATTCGCCTTATCACTCAGCTGGCAGACTCCACCGAAGGAAAGCTGATGTGGTCCAGAGAGAAGTGTGCTGACACACATACGCACTCACTCACAAAGCATTTGGCCTGTCTTTGTACCCTAGCAGGGGTGGTAAAACGTTTATAGTTTGTTTTGGCTCATGTGTGAAACGTGTGGACAATTAGAGTTAGGGTGTGTGGTGAGCTCCTGTAGCCTTGTTAAACTCACCTCTGAGCGTGCTTTCACTCTGACTCAGACCAGTTAAACGGAGGCCTTCACACCGCCTAACCCCAACCTAACTCCGACCCTCAGCCACACAGGTAATCCTAGATGGCCACGTCTCCTAAAAGCCGATTTGTCCAGCAGCATTCCACAGTTATGGCTGACCTATACTTGTTGGCGCTAATAGACATCATGATATCACTTTCCACCAACAAAGTGCCAGTGCTCGTGCTGGTTCCCAGGCTCTACTGAAAAAAAATGTAGAAGTGGAGAGCGTTTGAGCCATTCCTGCTTACAGACAAATTCCTTACGCACGGAAGTGAAGTGACACAACCCCATACATACACTAGGGGGCAGTGAGCACACTGAGCAGTATCCACAGGAAAGCGACTGTGGGCGTTGAACGGGCAACCCTCCGGTTACCAAGCTGGTTCCCTAACCTCCAGCCCCGACATCCCCCTTTTACATTTACGGCATTTAGCTGACGCTCTTATCCAGAGCGACTTACAAGGTTAATGATTACAGGTAGGCCAGTGTAGTGTTAGGAGTCTTGCCCAAGGACTCTTATTGGTGTAGCTCAGCATAGTCACCTAGACTGGGATTTGAACCCCAGTCTCCCACACGTAGAGGTGGCACCCTGAGTAGTGGTGTTACCCACTGAGCTACACCAACCACATTTTTTTCCACTGGTTAGATAGCCAAGTACGTATATGGAGGTGGGCGGTCCTTAGTCCATAAGCAGAAGTCAGCGGACGGCGCATAAACCAACATGGCGGATCATTTTCTACAGTGTAAACTTTACTTCCTGCTTTGAGGGCGTATATCTTACCGTCCAGAACCAGCTCCTTCAGCACCTGTGCTCAGCCCAGAGGGATAGACAGACGACTTGTTCGTGTTTCCTCTGTCCGTTATGAAGGTGGACTGTTATACGGCAGCATGTTAAGGTTCTTAGCTACCTGTAGTGTGTCCCACGTTGCAGATCTCCTATGTGTATTAGATGTCAAATGATTTGAGTGCCTCACATTGTAGCTCATTAGGAGACGGAGGCCTCCTGTTGAAGGTGCTCATCCACGAACACATCACTAGTGGGATACGATGGTTCCCGAGTTCAGCCCAGTGCAGTTCAACGTGCAGCGCCATATCTGTTTGCTGCTTGCATCACGGGTTCCAGGGTTCCATAGCAAAGAGTTTCTTTGTGTTGGAAAAGCGCGGAGCAGTTTGAGATTTTGGCACCGGCACCGTGTTGGTGGAAAAGGACTAAGAAACATCAGCCATGAACCAAACATTTGCCATCAACTTCTTTCTGACTGCTGGTGAGTAGATAGTGTTTCTCCAGAATATCCCGTCTGGGTCAGAATTGGTCACAGTGGTGCTGATGGAACCCAGACGCCTGAAGGGCTGAAACAGCAAAATGGAGTTGAACACTAACAGAAGCATATCGACGCAGTCCAAAGGAAAACAAGTCTCTCCAAAACGGCAACTTTACAAGAGAGCCCATAAACCTCATTTAATTCTAATGTAAGTCAATGGAACCAGACATCTTTCCAAATGAGTTCGGGCCATTTCTATGGGTCCATTCATCATGAAATCTCCACACAGTATAAACAGCAGCTGCTGTGTTCAAATGATGCACAAAAGTAAAAATCAACAAAAATGGTGATACATGTTTTTCATTGGCCGGTGACGATATTTCACAGCTGTCACGGCATATTAGGAAACGTTTACCCTAACTGAATAAGATGACGCTGAGATATGGTGGACGTGCACCGTGTGAGTTTTGCACGTCATGTCATAGGTGTTCACAGTATGACGTCACACGCACAGGCTCAAAATGAAAGGTCCAGCTCTAGGTCTCAAATGATCTCAAGATCAACATGATACTGATGAAGATATGGCGGCAGTAGTAGACAGTTTACTCACATCCTCAGAAGATATGTCCAGGTTTTGACTTAAGACTCTTTTATCTGCTCAGGGAAGAACAACCAAATCAGATCTCACTTTAGAAAAACGTCTTTCGCATTTTGTGTGCAGTTACACCTTTCCACCAGAGAGGTCACCAAATCCCCAAATCTTACTTAGTGCAGCTTTAATACAGTACCCTCAGATCGGTTCATTGTTAATTCATTAGTGAGTTGTCTTAACTTGTTCTGTGATTCTCAGAAGGCCTACTTACTATACTTACCTTCACTCAAATGATCAAATATTGGGGAATTCCAGGTCTATATGAGTCGGACAGTAATCAGATTTCAGCTTTGCAACCAGCCAGTAAAAAACAGAAAATGTAACATCAAACTTGCTGATGCTGATGAACTTGGAAATATGAAAATATGTCACCTGTGAATATGAACATTTATCATCTAGAAGATTTCCTGTAGTTGTTTTCAGCGTTCTCCAAAAGTGTTTTGTTCATCTCGTGGATAAATGCCCCTTACCCCTTCTGCTGCACAGACTGAGAACTCAGAAAGAAATCAGAGTAAGGGTATACATGCGCCGACAAACTTGATTACTGAGCTAAAATCCAGCTCTCTTTATCAGAAACTGTGATCAGACTTCTGGGCCTTGATCTGATCAAAGAAATCAGAGCAAGTTGTTTACATGACCACCTGAATGATCAGAAATCTGATTATGATTAGATGATTAAGTGCCTGTACTGCATTATGCAAACTCACGTATAGTAAATAGTTGTCATCAGCTTTGAGTCTTTGATATTACCCTTTGATATTAGCCATGGTAATTTTCTTTTTGAGGTCTAATGACACTTTAAGGAGTAAAGTTCTTCTCCCATTTCCACAGACACGACCCGAGAGCGCAGGAGGCACGAGAGAGAAGGAGTGGAGTACCATTTTGTGTCCAAACACACTTTCGAAAAAGCCATTCTCAACCACAAGTAGGTCTAACACCACTCGCTGGTGCCTCGTTCTAATGTTGTGGTATTTTCTAGAAAGGTTTTATGATGGAGGAATAGATACAGAGCACTGGAGGGCAGAAAAGTCACCAAAATAAAGGTAACAATAATGTATTTTTTGATTTTTCACAATTTTACCATTGACATTCACTGGAATTTACATAAAATGGCTATACTTGTGTGGTACACATCATGATTCCTGGGTCCCTTTATCACACAGGCCATGGAAGTTGTAGAAAGTCATGGAATACAGGGATTTGGCTTTCGAGCCATTTGAAAAGTGAAGAAAAATACGTACTGGAAAAGTCATGGAAAATCCTGGCGGTTTGTCACTTCATTGGAATTTGCCTTTAAATTAAGGCTAAAAAAAAAACTACATCCAGGAATTCTGTGTAGAAATCGGCAAAGCCGGCAGAGATTCGAATTCACAGCGGCAGAAGACGTGTAAACTTTCCCGTCCTCGCCCGCTCATTAGTTTCTTCCCTCATCCCTTTTTCCATCGATCACAACATTTGGCTTTCCGCGGTCTGACTGCTCTGTTTCAGCCTTCAAAGATGCTCCTGGAATTTACATCACATATTTAATCCTTTTTAGGTTTTAAAAGCAGCCGTTCACGACCAAAAACTGACAGGAAATACCCACTTTCCCCCTCCTGTTCTCACTCGAGAGCAGATGGAAATCTCTAAAGCATGCGTCTGCGAACAGTGTCACATTATATTGAACGGAGGGGATATTTTAAGAGTTCTCTGTGGTTTCAAAAGACTTGTTAGTCGGACATGCGGAGGGGAGGCTGCGAGAGCAGAGCGGTGGCATGGGCTCTGGTAAAGCAGACAGTCAAACGTTTCCAGAATATGAAGCTCAAAGTGGGGAGAGGAGCAAATGCAAGGCTGTATTCAAAATGACACACTACTATACCGCACACTGTATACTACAGTAGTATGTACCGCACACTGTATACGCTCCCTGTGTGTTGTATACAGTACAGTAACAAGTTCTGACCTACAGTGTGGTATACTAATACAGTCACATGACCAGTTACCTCACATTTACCTCAGAGCTGTTATTACTGTATCCACTGTTTAGAGCTAGCTGCTGCTAACGCTGCTCAGTTCACCTGAAATACGGTTAGCCTAGCTGTTAGCTCCCCTCGGCTATTTCACTCTAAAACTGATCCTCTAAAGCGAGTTTATCTTTTATTAATCTTCAGACCTGTATATTTAACTTTCTGAGGCTCATTCTGATGAACACACACCCCACTACAACCACTACACCCACATTTACCTCAGAGCTGTTATTACTGTATCCACTGTTTAGAGCTAGCTGCTGCTAATGCTGCTCAGTTCACCTGAGATACGGTTAGCCTAGCTGTTAGCTCCCCTCGGCTATTTCACTCTAAAACTGATCCTCTAAAGCGAGTTCATCTTTTATTAATCTTCAGACCTGTATATTTAACTTTCTGAGGCTCATTCTGATGAACACACACCCCACTACAACCACTACACCCACATTTACCTCAGAGCTGTTATTACTGTATCCACTGTTTAGAGCTAGCTGCTGCTAATGCTGCTCAGTTCACCTGAGATACGGTTAGCCTAGCTGTTAGCTCCCCTCGGCTATTTCACTCTAAAACTGATCCTCTAAAGCGAGTTCATCTTTTATTAATCTTCAGACCTGTATATTTAACTTTCTGAGGCTCATTCTGATAAACACACACCCCACTACAATCACTACACCCACATTTACCTCAGAGCTGTTATTACTGTATCCACTGTTTAGAGCTAGCTGCTGCTAACGGTCTTCAGTTCACCTGAGATACGGTTAGCCTAGCTGTTAGCTCTCCTCACTATTTCACTCTAAAACTGATCCTCTAAAGCGAGTTCATCTTTTATTAATCTTCAGACCTGTATATTTAACTTTCTGAGGCTCATTCTGATGAACACACACCCCACTACAACCACTACACCCACATTTACCTCAGAGCTGTTACACACTGTTTAGAGCTAGCTGCTGCTAACGCTGCTCAGTTCACCTGAGATATGGTTAGCCTAGCTGTTAGCTCCCCTCGGCTATTTCACTCTAAAACTGATCCTCTAAAGCGAGTTCATCTTTTATTAATCTTCAGACCTGTATATTTAACTTTCTGAGGCTCATTCTGATAAAAACATTCCCCCATTCAATGCACGACAGATCTTCAATTTGGTCGCATACTCCATACTACTTGTAGGAAGCATCCAGCCCATGGCTGCACCCCCCAAATCACCTTCATCTTTGATTATGAGGAGCATCCAGACATGCAATGGTCAAAGCTTAGCCCAGATGAAGCATTAATAATCACCCACAGCAAGTATTTATTCTGTTTGCTTGTTTGCTTTGTCTGTTTCAAGTGTAAACATATAATATACAGCACTGGAAATAAGCAGTTATGGGCTACAGGCTACACTGAAATTCCACCGGAATGTTATGGAAAAATCACAAGCATTGTTATAGTGATTTATACAGCAACCATGAGAAAGTGCTTTTATGGTCGCCATAAAGCCATGATGTATGTGCGTGGCTGAAATGAAGACAAGGCTATACGTTAGCATTATATCTGCTGGGATAATCTGCGGATTAAAGAGCCACAGCGTAAAACGATGAATTGGCTTATTTTCCGCACAAAAGTGACAATCTTGTGGAAAAGGTTGCACTTGTGTGCGCTTTATCTTCCCTGGATGGAAGTTTTGGCACCCGTCCTCCGATGTTTGACCAAACAGGTGGCTCCAATTTAAAGTGTAACATAGAAGATTAGATAAAGCCGCGCAGTGCCAAAATGTCTGGAAGGGTGATCTCCTGAAATACGCTACAACTTACTCCAAATGGTCCTGCTATTCCCTGCAGTGGAGGCCGGCGCATTATTATCTCTAATGCTCAACCAGAACAGGAGATGAGAGGAGTAAGATGTGGCGGGTCCATGACGGTTTGGGTGCCTTCCCGTTTTCCCCTCTCACCGTACGAGCGCGCCTGAGCCGGGCCAAAGCCCTTACCGCTCTCGAGTGCCACATATACAGGCAGTAAAGGGATGTGTGGCAAATTGACCACAGGCAAATTGGCTGCAGCTCTTACGACATGCAAGGGCTTTGGCCATGGCTTCGCTTAAAGAGAGCCGTCAGTCAAGGCCGAGGATGACTGATCGCTATTGATGTATGGTTTACGTGTGCATTTCCAAAGACCCTGGATATGGACCCTTTGTCATTCACCAGTATTGTATAGCATCTCATTGTTGTTGTAAGAAATCCTCGGGTCTCTGAAATGGTAACTTTATAAGAGGAGGGAGAAAGGTCTTTAAATAGCATCATTTTATTCGGTTCTGGTCCATTCACTGTTTAAAAACATTACAGCAGTGATATCCTGTGTGGAGCATTCTGCTCAATCAGCCATGATTTACAGGCTATTTGTTTGGTGCCTTCGATTGGGAGGTGTCTCTACATTTACACTAAACCCTAACCCCTAAACTTACATTAAACCCCTAATCCCTACATTTACACTAAACCCCTAATCCCTAAATTTACACTAAGCACCTAACCCCTAAACTTACACTAAACCCCTAATCCCTAAATTTACACTAAGCACCTAACCCCTAAACTTACACTAAACCCCTAATCCCTAAATTTACACTAAACCCCTAACCCCTAAATTTACACTAAACCCCTAACCCCTAAACTTACACTAAACCCCTAACCCCCAAAATTTACACTAAACCCCTAACCCCTAAACTTACACTAAACCCCTAACCCCCAAAATTTACACTAAACCCCTAACCCCTAAACTTACACTAAACCCCTAACCCCCAAAATTTACACTAAACCCCTAACCCCTAAATTTACACTAAACCCCTAACCCCTAACTTACACTAAACCCCTAACCCCTAAACTTACACTAAACCCCTAACCCCTAAATTTACACTAAACCCCTAAACTTACACTACACCCCTAAACTTAGACTAAACCCCTAACCCATAGATTTACATTAAACCCCTAACCCCTAAATTTACACTAAACCCCTAACCCCTAAATTTACACTAAACCCCTAAACTTACACTAAACCCCTAATCCCTACATTTACACTAAACCCCTAAACTTACACTAAACCCCTAACCCCTACATTTACACTAAACCCCTAACCCATAGATTTACATTAAACCCCTAACCCCTAAACTTACACTAAATCCCTAACCCCTAAACTTACACTAAACCCCTAACCCCTAAGCTTACACTAAACCCCTAACCCCTAAACTTACACTAAACCCCTAACCCCTAAGCTTACACTAAACCCCTAACCCCTAAACTTACACTAAACCCCTAACCCCTAAATTTACACTAAACCCCTAATCCCTACATTTACACTAAACCCTAACCCCTGAACTTACACTAAACCCCTAATTCCTACATTTACACTAAACCCTAACCCCTAAACTTACACTACACCCCTAAACTTACACTACACCCCTAACCCATAGATTTACATTAAACCCCTAACCTTACACTAAACTTACATTAAACTGTAACCCTCACATTCACACTGAACCCCTAACCTCCACATTCACACTAAACCCTAAAACCCTAAACCATAACTCCAACATTAAACTTTTAAGCCATTTACACTTACCAGATAGCAAGAATATATCACAACTTGCTAAGGTCGGCACCCCACTGACTGTTTATCTCTGGTGGTCCACCCTACAAGATTACTGTGCTGTGTACATTAACACAGTGTAACAGTATTTTAATTTCCTTTATTATATAATTATACAGATTTTAAATGCACCGAGACTTTTATTTTAAAAAATAAACTAAAAAAATGTTACAAACGACTGAGAAAAAAAAGATTTTGTTGAAAATGTTGTTGTTGTTGAAACTGAAAATGATTAATTTCACTAATTTACAAAAAATAACAAAGGAAGGAACATAGGAGAATTAGGGAAACTGTGTTTGGTATTCCAGTACTGGCCAGCGTTCACAGTCCTGCTCGAAATGAACTAAAATAGTCCCTAGCAAAACGTCCATTACCGAGTCATTTGTTAAAGTTTCGGTAGTGTTATGATTATCGTTAGTTCTAATAGGATAAAGGACTTTAATCTAAAGCCTGACTGACTTTAAACCTGTTCACTGGGCTTAGATTAGATTAGATTCAACTGTATTGTCATTGTGCAGAGTACAGGTACAGAGCCACTGAAATGCAGTTAGCATCTAACCAGAAGTGCAAGTGCAGTATTATTTACATAAAGAGCCATAGTAATAAATATCTACATATATAAGCATATCTATATACATATATATGAATGTATATGAGCAGCATTTACAAATGAATGTTTGAACTGTAAGAGTAGAGCAAGTAGACAGTATGTACACAATAAAAATAACATCTAAGGTAGACATAATATATGAACAGTCTGTAAACATGAGTACACGGTAGGCATGGTGATGAATAATTAACAATTAACAATGCACTTTATGGGATGATCCATATATAAGATCTGTTTTCTCTATGAGTAAATTTGACTCACGCCGTATTCGTTTAACAGGCTCATCGAATATGGAGAACACGCAGGAAACTATTACGGCACCAGCAGGGATTCGGTCCGCAGGGTTCTAGCGGAGGGCAAGGTGTGTCTGCTGGATGTGGAACCGCACGTGAGTTGTATTCCCTTTGTGTGTGGCAGCGTTCGGTAGACTCATGTGGTAATGTGTCAGAAGCCCATATGGAAGGATGTCCAAGACATGCTCTATTAGAAGACCTATTATTTCATAGCTTGTATTACAGGTTATTATTGCCAGTATGATACAAACACAGCGATCAGTTACAAGACCTCCAACTCGACAAGGCAGCGAGAAAGTCCTATATTACATGTCATATTTGTTGACTTTGGAGCCGAGTCCCAAGGCCAGGAATTATGTCATCCTGGACAAGAAGCTTCTGTCAGCTGCACTCCAATTGGTACATTTCCTGTGGTCCGATTATTTTTCATCGGCTTGTAACATTTATAGAAACATTCTCACTATATTAACGAACAAGCTATACGGGCGCATACTTGAAATTATGCATTGCCAAGCCAACAGGCTTTGCGCAGAAACCCGGAATGCTTTGTTCGAGTGTTTCCATCCAGCTGATGCATGGAGACGTGTTTTTTTTTTCCCCTTCCTACTTCGGATCTGGAGGGAAATTAAATTGTGGTATTACCGAATGAAGCGATACAGCAGCAGCGGGGCTGGCCGAATGGAAACAAGCAGCGCTCACTCTAATGTCGCTAATGACTTAATGACTGACCTTAGCAAATTTCCCTGAACATGCTCCTCAATTGTTATCTCCTCTTCATTTCTGAAGGCAATAAAGACCTTGCATACTGCAGAATTCAAGCCATATGTGGTGTTCGTGAGGCCTCCAGCCCTGGAGCAGCTGAGGCTCAGCCGGAGAAGAGCTAGAATCCTGGCTGGTTGCAGTGAGCCGACACCCATGAGGAACTTTTCGGTAAGAGTGTCGTCCTTGTTTAGTGGAATTGAGGCTTTGGAGTGCTATTAAACTGGATAGGACTGAATTTCCATTGGACGTGTTGATATATATTCCTCCATATGAATCAAAAACAAAATGACTCAAATGTTCAACAGAATGATCGTGAAGGAACGATTCCAGACTGCCATCAAGAGTTAGATAGTAAGAGCCTTTAGCCATTGGCCTTTAGCCTTTAGCCATTGGCCTTTAGCCATTGGCTAACAGTGCATGGTACCAGAGGTGGATTTCGTCACTGTCCAATGAAAAACACGTATCTCTGTTTTTGTCAGTGTTTACTGTTATGCATCATTTGGTCACATGAGCTGCTGAATTTCATGATGACCAAAAATGGCTTGGGAAGAAGTCTGGTTCCATTGACTTCCATTAAAATCAAATTAGATTTCAAGCCTCTCCTGTGAAGTTGCTATTTGGGAAAAACTTGTTTTTCAGCGACGGCATGTTGGCCATACTGGTGCAAACCACCGCCCCCACTTGTCCGACGAGCTGCCATGCCATGAGTCCTGTCCACACCCAAGCACAGACAGGGTCACATGTCCTGACCCGCTATGTCCTGACCTCCCGCCGGCCTCCTTGACTTCTCATGGCAAAGGTCCCCTTTAAAACGGTTGCAGGGTGGGCTGCAGGTGTGCTCTGAAACAGGTTAGCCCAGGCTTGGTGAGGTTTTGGGGAGCAGCAGGGGTCTCTGGGTGTTTGGGTGGAGAGTGATTCGCTAACCCCATAGAGCCCCATATGGGTCGTGCTGTGAACTGGCCCATCTAAAGCCACCCTGGGGTCTTATAAAACCCTTAGGTCATCCCCTACACACCTGGTTGCAGTTTCACGTGCTACCAGGCTCCGGGGTGCCCTACGGCCTAGAAGCCTTGCTCCTCTTTCCATATTAACCTTGGACACTCCATGCCAGACTCCAGCAAGTCAGCGGTTTAACAAGGGCCATTTGGACATGGCTGCGGTCATGATCTGACTGCAGGGTCTGTCTTTACGGCTGTGTTGACTGCTGTCTGCATTGGACTGTTAAAACTCAACCCTCAAAAAATCAGTTCAGATCAAAATGAAACTTTACTACCAGAGCCATTTGGAAGGAATGCATGAATTGTCTTTTTATGGTAAATATCGCAGATCATCTTTGGATGCTTCTTAGCTTTTCTAATCGCCAAACTGGTAATTACTACACATGAAGGTGAATGAAAACTGTCAGGGACAAAGAACCAGGACCGACGTGTGCAGAGCTAAAAGTCAGAGGGGCTTTATTAAGCACCCGAGTAAATAAGCACAGCAACAATACACGGAGAGACAAGGTCAAAGTCAGAGGACATGCAGAGGTCAAAACCCGAGTAGGCAGGCAGTGAGGCAAACTAGATGGAAGGGCTAGGCAAGAGGATGGTCAAGGTAACTAGAGAAAGGTCGATAGCCAGAGAGTAGATCAAAAGAGAACAATGGCCGACAATGGTCGAAACAAAAGAGAGTCAAAAGCCAGAGTCGGAGTAAACAGAGGAGCCACGCTGAATGTAAACTAGGTACCTTCGCAGTGAGGAAGTGTCTGAGAGGAATACAGGGGTTGGACAATGAAACTGAAACACCTGTCATTTTAGTGTGGGAGGTCTCATGGCTAAATTGGACCAGCCTGGTGGCCAATCTTCATTAACTGCACATTGCACCAGTAAGAGCAGAGTGTGAAGGTTCAGTTAGCAGGTAAGAGCACAGTTCTGCTCAAAATACTGCAATGCACACAGCATTATGGGTGACATACCAGAGTTCAAAAGAGGACAAACTGTTGGTGCACGTCTTGCTGGCGCATCTGTGACCAAGACAGCAAGTCTTTGTGATGTATCAAGAGCCACGGTATCCAGGGTAATGTCAGCATACCACCAAGAAGGACGAACCTCCACCAGCATCACGTAGTGACCTGGCCACTATCCTGCAAGAAGAATGGCTTAAACTCCCTCTGACCACTGTGCAGGACGCAGTATATGTCATTCCCAAGACCAACTGACGCTGTACTGGCCGCAAAAGGAGGCCCTACACCATACTAATAAATGATTGTGGTCTAAAACCAGGTGTTTCAGTTTCATTGTCCAACCCCTGTAGATACTGAAGCTAAGTGGATGCAGCTGGGCTAAAACTCAGATGGCCTAGAGCGGTGCCGATTGGATGGCTGGGGACATGTGGGTGTGATGTCACCAGATGATGCACTTTGGGATGTGGAGTCCAGGGGGAGCGGTGGAGCCGGGGAAACCCGGAGGCGTGACAAACACAAGCTAAATGATCCACTACACTGTGCTGACAGTCAGCTGTTACAATAGAATGGATCTGGATGCTAAGTCATTTTGCTAGTTGCTAATTAGGATTGTCCTGTTTGCCCTGTTCTATAACATAACTGTATAAACGTTCTCCAAAGACGTGATAATAGCTTCCACTATACACACAAACTCTTAGAATGTGGGGAATGCATCAGTTTGCCCAAATTTGTTTCCAGAATGAATGATGATGTCATGCTTTGTAGTGAAGCTTATAGGCCTTGATGGTAGAGTCCCCTCAGTAATCAGCACTGCTTCCCGCCTGGTATTTTCAGTGGGAGAAAGGTAAAACCTTCACTGGGGTCATCAGGTGGGCATCCTCCTTCTCTGATGTTTCATTGATTTAGGCCCACAACACCTCCAGAGGGCTCAATGGCAACACCTGGCATCCCAGGTGCCCTCTTCACCACCTGGATGGTCATCTCACAGCCCAGTTGGAGTCTCTGAGAGTGATTTCACTGCTTGTCCGAAGGCCTGCCCTTTCACTCCCATTCACTGTTTGTGAGTCTAGTCGTAATCTTGGCCACCAACCCTCTACACCCAACTTCTACTGGGAACACTGGTGTGCCAGTTCCACTTGTAGGTACAGAAAATCTTATAATGTGGGGAATTTATCAGTTTTTTGCTCAAATTTGTTTCCAAAATGAGTGATGCTGTAATGCTTTTATTCTACGCAGCTCAAAAGTTAGGCACTACCCAGTATACGTACTAATAAGCGTATTAAGCGGTAGGTGTGGCTCAGCGGTTAACACCTCTACCCACCAGGGAGCTACCACCCCATGTGGGATCCGGGGGTTCAAATCCCAGTCTAGGTAGCAAATGCTGAGCTATACCAATAAGAGTCCTTGGGCAAGACTCCTAACACTACACTGGCCTACCTGTAATACGAATAACCTTGTAAGTCGCTCTGGATAAGAGTGTCAGCTAAATTCCTTAAATGTAAATTATTTTTCTTTTAAAATTCAGTGTTCAGTATACTGGACATTTGGATTTCGGTGCATTAAATGTTCAGATTTTTGAAAAAATAACTTTTCATATCAACAACATAACACGACAAAAATCAAGTAGTGTTTAATATAAATGTAGAGTGAACTTTTGAACCCACCTGAGCACTTGCATGAATGGCCCCAAAAATATTTCATCATTTTCATAATGAATCTTTAATTATAATGGTAAACTAAGAGGTTTTAACAGCTTTAAACAACCTCTCTTTTTTTTTTGAACTTATTGTTTATTGAAGATCAAGTAATATTCACCATTTATAATTCTTTTTACATTTATCATTCTTTTTTCATAAATGTTTTGATATCACGTTGCGTCAGGTAAGTGGATCGTCTTCTATATAAACATGAACTGAACCATGCCTTTGTGTGTGTCTGAAAATGTTGATTTGTACATTGATTTGTATTATTTGATTCTTTTTTCAGATTGTATTTTGAAGTAGCAAAACATGTAGGGTCCTGTTAACATTCCCAAAAAAAGCTGACGTGCAACCCACTTGCCTTCTTTGCTTACATACTGTTTTGTCTTTTTGTCCCTCAGGACACTCTAAAACATGGCAAAACAAAGCATATTTGGGCAACTCTGAGTTATATAACCCCGCTAAGCTAGGTCTGGGCTTTTGGTGCCGTCAGGTCATTGACTACAGATGTAAAACTCATTTGTTGCATATTTTGCAGGATGCAGACTTTGAGGATATGATTAACGCAGCCCAGGCAATGGAGAACAAACACGGCTACTTCTTCGAAAGGATCATCGTCAATGACGATTTGGCCCTGGCATTCACAGAAATCAGAGCAGAACTGGCAAGGCTAGAAAAAGACACCAACTGGATCCCAAAAACATGGACTCAGGCTTGAAATATGTGGAATTTGTGTGATTTGAACAGACTGGATAAACTGTTATAACTTTGGTTTTGGTCGTATCTAAACAAAAGATACGGAAGAAGAACACGGTGATTGCAAGACTATAAACCAAACGTCCCGATCCGACTAAACGAACCCGATTCAAGTATTGATTAACTCAGTGACCTGAATCAAAGCTCATTATGTTTCACAGTGGAGCTGGGGATTTGTTCATGTGTTGGAAAGCAACTACCCGTAATTGCCTCCTGTCTCCGTCCAGTTCGTAGATGTGAATTGATCTGTGAAGTGGACTACTCCTACCTCCCCCTTCCCCTCCTTCGCGTACCGCTGTGGCTCATGTTTTGACGTTAATCGCTAGCAGACATGGCCTCTCCATAACAATACACGCTCCCAATTTGGATTAAGTGGGGTGGAGTAAGGCCACACTCATCCCTCTTAACTTAGGATTTCAAGAATGAACTCTGGATGATGCCTCTGAAACGCATCCAGGTAGCTGCAGCGTACAAGCCCCAGACGTTTCCACTGAACCAACACGGTTCCGATTAAGCCTCTGATGTTATAGCCCCGAGGCTCACCATGATTTAAACGTCTCTCAGTTTCCCCAAGAACGTCGACTCGGTGATCAGAGTCGGGGCCTGGCGGCGTCCATCCATCAGTCAAACGCTCTCAGAGCACCTCATGTTATATCGCCCACGATTCCCGGGCTATCTTTTCCAGGCTTTTCGGAAGCTTTGTTCGGATCTGGAAGGGGTGAATGGACACGGAAGGGAAGCTAAGAGGTTTCTTTGGAGGCTAGCAGTAGCAGGGTTTCTCCAGGAGCCAGAGGAGGAAGAGGAGTTTATTTTCTCCAGCGCTCAGTATATTAAAGTGGAATTAAAGAGTGACAGGAGACTTTCTCGGGTCACTTTGGCCAGCCGCCTGGGCGGTACAGTGGAGGGGAAAATCCAGGCATACCTGGCTTCTGCCTTCCAGTCGAGCCAAAGTGAAAAGACAGTGAGATCAGGTAGGACACTGTCTGAGTGCTGGGAATCATCAACTGTCGATATGGACATCAGACATCATCATCACAGTAGATCACTGTGGGAAGGGTGGGTCCGTGTGTTTACGAGACTCGCCAACCTGAATGCATCATGCGTATCGAGTGGGCCGCTTTGATTTGTCACTCTAGGGAAATGGCTGGTTATGCCTGTGGGGTCAATTGCACGTCCAGTACTTAGGTCAAACTGCAAGAGGCTCGTCCTCCTCTGTTTGAGGGTTCATTCTCCAAACCTCAAGCCTGGGACCCCTGAGCAAGTCAGTCATTCCAGTCCTTCACTCTGGAGCTGGGTTACATATGGAAGGCTGAAATTGGGAACTGAGTTAGCATTGGGAAGACCTAAGACCAAGCTTGGGAAAAGATTTACCCATCAATCAATCAATCAATGTTTATTTGTATAGCGCTTTTTACAACCAGCGTTGTCTCAAAGCAGCTTCACAGAAAATCAGTTTGTTATAAAAAGGAAAGCAGACATAGGGGTGGGACTGGGTCCAAGCCCCCCTTGAGCAAGCTAGAGGCAACAGAGGTGAGGAAAAACTCCCTTGAGTGAGGAAGAAACCTCGAGAGGAACCAGGCTCAAGGGAGGAACCCAACCTCCTCAGGTCGAACCTGGATGAAGAGAAAGACAGAAATAACAGGAGGAGCTTAGAACATCTACTAGATCCAGTCTGATTAGATCCAGTCTAATTAGATCCAGTCTGAGTAGTCCAGGACGGAGTAACTGCACAGGTGGAGCCATCCCATAGATAGAGTTCATGAGAGACGCTGGTCAGTGTAGAGGTTGTGGTCATGCCGGGTGATGAAGCAGGGCAGGAGACCCATGATGCTCAGGTGCCTCTAGCTGCTCTGAGGGTTCCGAAGAAGAGGAAGGAGAGAGAGAAGGAAAGAGAGAAACAGAGAGAGACAGAGACTGATCTGGAGGACTAAGAGGTAGACATTGTAACTTGTTGTATGAGTTGAGCATGTGTAGTCCTGAGAGTCCTGGAGAGGATTCCTCTGCGCTGGTAGCCCCTCAACGTTACCCATCAGCGTTGATCCGCTCATAGAGTTGATATCCATAACCTAACCCTACATAAATTTGCATTGTAATCTGCTTGTTCCCCGAACGTGTAAGGCAAACTCATCTTAAGTTCTATCGTCTGCATGTTACAGATCGTTAACCTTCATTTTTCATAGTGCTGTATACATAAATATTATTGCAGCCGTGGTAGACGGACCACGGCAAACAAGGGATTTCATTGTTTCCGAAGGAGCAACAACGGAACACTCTGCCATCACAACTGGCACTCACCGCTGAGGTCAATAAAGAGCAGTGCCCATGGTCTGGGAGCAGTCATGGGCTGGCAGTTAGTGAACCAGTCTGCTGATCATAAGGTTGCCAGTTGAACCGGAATGACATGAGCAAGGCCTTGAGCAAGGCACCCAAACCAACTGCTCCCTGGGCCCCATGGATAGTTCTGCCCACCCCTCCAGGCAAGGGTGCTAACGGATGGGCTAGATGAGTGGGATAAACGGGATGTGGATTCTTTGGGGAGCGTTATACGCCCAAATGTCTAGCTGTTTCAGACCAACACAGTATGAGAAACGCACCTGAAGGAGTACGGAGGTCCTCCTGCCTCCATCCACCTTAATTAAACAGTCAGCACTGGTAAAGCTCCTCTCTGATAATCGTTGAAGTTCACCCATACTGCTCACACCATGCCAATGTTTTCATAACTACCGCCATGAGGTGTGGAATAATGGTTGTATGGAGGATGCTAATGCTAGCCCTCCGGTTTCACGGCAGAAGACATTCTAGACTCATTCACCATTGTAAGACTCAGTGATCCACTTGTCGAGCGGTCCCCTCCCAGGCCCGTGTATAATGATGAAGTTGGAGTCTTCCATAAGATCTGGGAGAGGAGCATACCTCCCTCATCGCCAAGTTTCCAAAAACCTGTGGTGAAGAACACCGAGATGCATTTATTGGTCAATCATGGCCTATCCAAATGTCACTGTCAATCAAAGCCGTATTACATTGCCTCTGGTAATTGATTTATAATCTTTCGGCACAAGAGAAGGTGAGACGGAGTGAAAGGTTCAGAGAGCGAGACAGCTACAGCACGCGTCTGGTTTTGTGAGGAGACTCGGTGGAGGGCAGACAGCACATGCTTTGTGGCTTTTACGAGAGGTCAGGTTCTGGGCTGATGTCATCCCTATTAAAAGGCTATCTGAGCAGCGAGGCAGGACTACGGCTGCTCCACATACGTTCTGTAACCGACCTACGGAAATATGCACAGGGATCCATGAGTGTGTTTTACAGCCAGTGCAAACGGTGGCATTAGCATGTTGCTAATGCTAATAGGATGGCCACTTTCATAACCCCCAAAAGTAGGACTTCATAGAGGGGGGCCGGTGGTCAGGCAGATACCAGAACAGAATTAAAATCATGACCTAACCTATATAACACATACATGATGCTCTCCTCACCTAAACGGGTGGACTGGATGACATTCGTGAGTCAGACGGGAGCTTACTAATTGACTAGCATTAGAGGTATGACCTGCGGTTAGCCGGTAGGCGAGTCATGATGTCACATGACCTTGTTAAACCAATAGTATTCAAGCCATTTCTTTTGGCACATGGCCAATGGCACACATAATTAAATAAATACTAACATATATATTATATTATTATATTATATAAACATATAATTTTAAGAGTGAACATTTTGCATAGATCATCCTGAAAAGAGGACTAATGGGCGTCCGGCCAGGTATCGCAGAGGGCTGGGAGTTGACAGACCGGACTATCCGGAAGGGTTGCCACCTTTCAGAAAGGAAAATAAAGCACAGGGGGGAGTGGTCATGTGTGAGTGACGTATGTTCTATATTGTGTGTTGTTGTGGGGGGTGTTTGGGGGAGAGTGTGATCAATCACACGGTAATACGGAGCAAAGCGTGTCCCATGTTTGAGCTGAGGGGATGGGGGTTGTGATCATTCATGTGTGTGTGACAGACGTGTATATTGGAAATTTTACAGAAATACGGAACAAATTAACGGAAATACGGAACAAATTAACAGAAATACGGAACAAATTTACGGACATTTACGGAAATATGGAACAAATTACAGACATTTACGGAACAAATTTACGGAAATACGAAACAAATTTATGGAAATACGGAACAAATTTACGGACATTTATGGAAATACGGAACAAATTTACAAACATTTATGGAAATACGGAACAAATTTACGTAAATATGGAACAAATTTACGGACATTTACGGAAATATGGAACAAATTTACGGAAATATGGAACAAATTTACGGACATTTATGGAAATACGGAACAAATTTACGAACATATATGGAAATACGGAACAAATTTCCGGAAATACGGAAAAAATTTACGGAAATACGGAATAAATTTACGGACATTTACGTAAATATGGAACAAATTACAGACATTTAGGGAACAAATTTACGGAAATACGGAATAAATTTACGGACATTTACGGAAATATGGAACAAATTACAGACATTTACGGAACAAATTTACGGAAATACGAAACAAATTTATGGAAATACGGAACAAATTTACGGACATTTACGGAAATACGGAACAAATTTACGGAAATACGGAACAAATTTACGAACATTTATGGAAATACGGAACAAATTTATGGAAATACGGAACAAATTTACGGAAATATGGAATAAATTTATGGACATTTACGGAAATACGGAACAAATTTACGAACATTTATGGAAATATGGAACAAATTTTACGGAAATACGGAACAAATTTACGGACATTTATGGAAATATGGAACAAATTTATGGAAATGCGGAACAAATTACGGAAATACGGAACAAATCGCATCCCGTATTGGTTTAATACTGGATGCAACATTTAATTGCCAAATAAAGGATGATTCCGTATTTTACGGGACGGGTGGCAACCCTACTGTCCGGCCTAAAACCGGACGTCTGGCCACGCTAAATGCTAAGCTAATGCTACGCTAATGAAAAGCGGCACCTCGTATTTCAATTCCAATCATGGCACGCGTTCTTTATCTTGTAGATTAACAGATTGCACCACCCTCCCAAAAACTGTGTAATGCTTGGGGCGCTACCAAGGATCAGTCCTAGCTTTTAATGGGATTGGAACGGGAATGCTATCAGCCGTGTGAATAACAGTTATTCCAACGGCGTATTTACACAGCTTAATTACATGGCGGCGGAGGCCATTTGACGCGAGTTCATGCGTTATGGGCCAAAGACAATCATTTAATTGCTACAACCACGGCTGGTGATGATTGGTGAATTGCAGAAGTCCTGTTCAGGCGAGGAATCTTGATTTCCAGAACCATTTAGCTTCTACGTTCAAACTAAATCAGCAGCGATCGGTCGAGGTGGTATCCGTACGCCAGTGATTGATCATGCTACCTAAACGGCAAGTGCAAACCATATCACCATGTGCGAAAGGCCTTTTAGAAACCTGGCCCCAAGACTGAGTGGATGAAATGGTGTTCAATGGACCGCACTTTCTGTTGGACAGCATGTAGGGCGTGAGCTTCCATGCCAGACCAGGCAAAGTTCCTGGCCCGAGTTACTCTAGAACCTTCTGTTAGAGCGAGCAGGGCGGACAATAAAACACCTTCGTCTCCAGAGATCCACTAGGGCACAGGGCAGATTGGTTTTTATATTTCAAGCTGTGTAATGAAGACCATGAGAATGGACGTCTGTTCTTTAAGACATCGATACTCGGTTGTATAGGTGCTATGTAACTCCGCTCCCATCCGCTCAACTCTTCTACAGACGATTGATCCCGTCTGAGACGGTAATTGGAGTGAAATGTAGTACAGCCTCTTTTCCATCTGTCGCTTCACGGCAGCCTACAAATGTGAAGCGAGTAGTCATTTGTTGCGATGGAAGTTGGAGCCCTTGGAGTTTACCAAATATGACACTTCTAACAGACGTGATTGCGGATCAGCCCGTGTCCTCGGACGCGAAGCATGCATTCAAACTGTTTCTGTAATAGCAGTGAATCAACACGCATTACACCATAATGGCCAAGAGGGAGAGCTTTGTTCTGAAGGCTCTCACTTTCGATTCCAAAGGCATCCGTCTCCAGAAACAGGCTGCTTTTGTACCAGCTAAGCTTTTATTTAGCCTGTTTCATAAACTTGCCCCTCGTTCTGGCATTTGTATTGGCTTGGTGTCTAAACGGCTCGGTCATTTCTGCGTGCTAGCATTAACGGTTCCTATTCGCTGGCCGTGTTCGGATTCCAAGTGTGGATTAGCTAAGCTTCTAGAGCTTAGATGAGTTCTGTACATGTTCAGAACATCAAAGCGTACGCTGACATGTCGCTGACGCATCACAGTGTGGCTGTTTTCATTTTTTGCAGCCTTTGGAAACGCCAGCCGAACTTTACATGGCCTGAACATTTTGTGATGGATGGAACAGGGTACCTAGGTACTTCAAATCAGGGGTCTGGCGAGTGGGGCAGAACAGTGCTGGGGTTTAGATGCTGCATCTAGTGCTATTGTATTTCTGGCAGTGGCAGGTTTTGCTCTTTTCTCACCCACGTCACTCCACTGCTGCGCTCCCTTCACTGGCTTCCTGTCGTTGCCCGCATCAGATTTAAAACTCTGAGGCCTACAAAGCCAAGAATGGACCAGCGCCTTCCTATCCTATGGCAATGGTGAAGAGTCGATCTGTACCTCGAGCCCTTTGAGCTTCAAGTACAGCTCGACTCGACCCGCCATCCCTGAAGACACATGGAAGACAAGCGTCCAGACTCTTCTCTGTCCTGGCTCCCAGATGGTGGAATGAACTCCCACTGGGTGTCCGAACAGCCGAGTCTCTCACGGTCTTCAAACGCAGACTGAAGACCCGTCTCTTCATAATGCACTTCAGTGAGTGAGCTCTAGTAGAGGTGTATGTGTGTATGTACCTTTCTTCTCTCTAGGTATGAGAGCTGGGCTGGGGTTGCCAGGTAGTGCACTTTTGCTTTATATATGTCTGTGTATTGATCTCTCTAGGTATGAGCGCTGGGCTGGGGTTGCCAGGTAGTGCACTTTTGCTTTATATATGTCTGTGTATTGATCTCTCTAGGTATGAGAGCTGGGCTGGGGTTGCCAGGTAGTGCACTTTTGCTTTATATATGTCTGTGTATTGATCTCTCTAGGTATGAGCGCTGGGCTGGGGTTGCCAGGTAGTGCACTTTTTGCTTTATATATGTCTGTGTATTGATCTCTCTAGGTATGAGCGCTGGGCTGGGTTGCCAGGTAGTGCACTTTTTGCTTTATATATGTCTGTGTATTGATCTCTCTAGGTATGAGCGCTGGGCTGGGGTTGCCAGGTAGTGCACTTTTTGCTTTATATATGTCTGTGTATTGATCTCTCTAGGTATGAGCACTGGGCTGGGGTTGCCAGGTAGTACACTTTTGCTTTATATATGTCTGTGTATTGCTCTCTCTAGGTATGCGCGCTGGGCTGGGGTTGCCAGGTAGTGCACTTTTGCTTTATATATGTCTGTGTATTGATCTCTCTAGGTATGCGCGCTGGGCTGGGGTTGCCAGGTAGTGCACTTTTGCTTTATATATGTCTGTGTATTGGTCTCTCTAGGTATGAGCACTGGGCTGGAGTTGCCAGGTAGTGCACTTTTTGCTTTATATATGCCTGTGTATTAATCTCTAGGTTTTAGAACTGGCCCTTGTTCAGGCAGTGTCTGAGCTCATGGTGAGGTTTGGGCTCTAGCCTTCCTGTACTAGCTGGAATATTATACAAACGGAACACTAAGCATGGTTGTAAGTCGCTCTGGATAAGAGCGTCTGCTAAATGCTGTAAATGTAAATGTAAAAGAACAGCTGCACCCAGAAGAAAGTGTGGGATCCCAGTGCTATTGGCAAGGAAGATAAAGGTTACCAGGAACAATAAACGATGATACATTTAGACGTATGTGGGGAATGTTTATTGAGCTACACATACAGAAGTAGTGCCAGTGTTCCTCTGTTGGTCTGCTGGCTCTGAATTGACTCGGTTATGTCAGCACATTAAACGTTCGTGGTACTGTACCTCCACAAGTGTCTGGTTCATCAATCCAGCTTCCTCTTAGCCCTTTTCCACCAACCTGGTGCCGGTGCCAACATCTCATGCGCCTTTCCACCGCAAACAAACTGGCCGTAAGAATCAGTGGCGTTCCAGCACCATGAACTCCTTGGTCTGGAACCATGGAACCTGTGATGCAAGCGGCAAAGGGGCATGTCGCTGCACGATGAACTGCACTGAGCTGAACTCCCAGTCAGTGATGTGCTCATGGATGATCGTATTCAACATGAGGCGTCCGTCTTCTAATGAGTCTTCTAATGTGGAGTCTATCAATCCCTATGATGATCCCTCTGGGCTGAGCACAGGTTCTGAAAGAGCTGGTTCTGGATAGTAAGATATACGCCCTCAAAGCAGGAAGTACAGTTTGCACCCGAAGAAGTGCCCACATCCAGATCCATAATCACCCGGCTCTCAGACCAGTGGAAAAGGGGGCCCATTCTTACTGAGTTCTGTAGAGCCTGGGAACCAGCACCAGCACCAGCACTGGCACTCAGTTGGTGGAAAAGAGGTACCAGTGTGTTGAGTTTGTGTCCACAGGTATCTGCATCTTCTACCACTAAGGTACTCACCATTGAAGGATCCAGTTTTCCATGAGCTTGATTATTTTGACTTCAGGTGGGGGGAAAAAAGAACGACTTGTAGAACGTAACAGAGGCCAAGTGCTGGACAGGCATGTAATTATTCTGACAGCTGGACAGTTTCAATTAAGCATTATTTATAGGGAACATGGAGGAACACAAGGCGCCCGCTAGAGGAGCCGGGATACTCTAAACATGTTCAAAGCCAATTATAACAGATTCAGCACGGGCGCACCCTCCTCACAGCTCACTCCGGCTAAATGAGAATGATTACTTAGCCACACAGCTCTGGATGAAACCAACCGCGCCACCTGTTGGGAAGCAATCCTATAATCAATAGGACCTTCAGCCGGACAGAGAAGACCGACCATCGGCATCGTCAATCATCAATCATCCCCCTGATGAAAACACGCCACAGAAGTAGTGGGTTTGTAGGGAGCTTGTCCCATGATGCTTTGGAACATTGTCGTCCCTAATGGGTAGCTAACCAGAGACATGACTGTTACCGGCATGCGGCCCGTTCCGTCTTGAACAAGGGCCTCAGTGTTCCATCTTATCCTCCGATTTTAAGAAACCACTAACCCTCATTTAGGAATTGTGCTCCCTACTGGTAAATGAAAGACCCTTCCACCAAAACAGTTGCAGTTGGATTGTGCATGCGAAACCAGTAGCCCACTGGGAGGGATCCCTATCAAACCAACTCTGCCAGTACGCCTTATATAAAGCTGCCAATGGGATTTTCCAGAGAAGCAACTGGATGCAACCACTGCCAACAATATCTACCCCTATTGACTCAAACGTTAGCTTGGACCTTGCCTTCGTTGTATTAGCCCCCTCTCCAAAACTCGCAACTAAGAGACTGTGGGAGGTTGAGCCCAGCGTTCGGGAAACCTCGTCATCTTGTGATAATCATGATAATGTTGATAAAGGTACGCTGGAAGCTCTTGTTTTCCTTGGGACGTGATTTACAGCAACATCCGATCAGTTCCTATTGGCGCAGACCCTGCACGTAGCACGTGAAGCCAGCTACAGGCCTGTGCGCTTAATGGTCTAGAACCAAGGAGAACATAAAGTGCCACAGAGACCTTCTGTTCACCTCTGACCAAATCACTCACTCACTCGGACGGCCCTCCAGCCTGAATCTGGGATTACAAAAATGTGTTTTTCCTTAGCGTGGATTCCGGAGCTGTATACCCAATGTATATATTATGGACGTACGCTTTGGAAGTCACTGTGGGAACGACAGCGCTGGGATTCGGACAGGCTGTGGAGAGACCGGCCTTGTTTTATGGCTCGGGGTGCGTGCTCCTAATACCAGGAGGCAGCACGCTCTCGGTCAGACACTGTGCAATGTGACTTTCCCGTCTGAAGGAACCAAAGTCATGTCTGCTCCTCGTTCGTTTATGAAGACAGAAGGAACCACGTGTTCATAACCGTTCGTCGGAATCTCATTTTCCTCTGCCGAATGAAAAGAGAAGGACAAGAAAGGCCTTTTACAACCAAAGTGTATCTACAGGCACCAAATAAACAAGGGAGGAACTGTCCTGGTCTGCGCAGTCAGCCTGCTGCTTACATTAGCCATTGATATTTGAATTGCGGTGGGATTGCTTTGGCAGATTGCTTGGTCATTTGTGTTTATGAATTGGAACGGGACCACTCCAGTCTTAATAACGCCGGGTTTGAAAGTCAGAGACCACCCTAGGCTTATTTCATTTCCAGCTTAAATGAGTACAAGCAAGTTCATTTTTTCAGCATCAGGAAAACAGGATACAGATTTCGCTCATTTCGGGAGACTCGCTTACGCTTCCTCAAGGAAATCTGCAGCACGCCTCTGAAGATCAGCCTCAGGGCTTATTTATGATCGGCGGTAGAAGCCGGATACGGATGGAGCCGTGCTCTGTGTTCATTTGGTGTTGGTGTATGTTCTTGTGAAGGGAAACAGAGCAGTGCCTCCAGAAACCGTGAAGGCAGTGCAGCCGCCAATAGCTCAAGCGAGACTCTAGAGCAGTGGAGACGTGTTCTCTGGAGTGACCAATCACGCTTCTCCGTCTGGCAATCTGATGGAGTCTGGGTTTGGCGCTTGCCAGGAGGACAGTTTGGTGGAGAGGGAATTACGGTGTGGGGTTGTTGTTCAGGAGTTGGGCTCGCAACCTGAGGCAGCTGTTGTGATGCCTTGCTGCCTATGCTGTCTCATAGGTCTGAGCTTTAGAAGGCAACTCCGAGAGGTTCATCTTCGTCTCACAGTGGAGGGATGGACAGAAACACCTGTGGATGTTCCCAGATCTGGAGCAAGGGTGGAGCTTGATGGTCTCCTCCCTCTCTCACAGAGATGAAAGCTTTCAGAGCTGTTTGTTTTTCTGATTAGTGTCGTTGGTGGGTCTCCCAGGTCTTCCAGGTGGTTGTTAGAAATCAGCCTGCTGCTTACATTAGCCATTGATATTTGAATTGCGGTGGGATTGCTTTGGCAGATTGCTTGGTCATTTGTGTTTATGAATTGGAACGGGACCACTCCAGTCTTCATATCGCAGAGACCACCCTGGGCTTATTTCATTTCCAGCTTAAATGGCTCTTAAGTACAAGCAAGTTCATTTTCAGCATCAGGAAAAAACGCAGATACGGATTTCGCTCATTTCGGGAGACTCGCTTACGGCAACTCCGAGAGATTCAGAAAACACCTGTGGATGCTCTCAGATCTGGAGCAAGGGTGGAGCTTGATGGTCTCCTCTCTCTCAGAGATGAAAGCTTTCAGAGCTGTTTGTTTTTCTGATTGGGGTCAGTGTCATTGGTGGGTCTCCCAGGTCTTCCAGGTGGTTGTTAGGAGTCCAATTTTCTCTGAAGCAATTTTTTTTTTTTTGCGCTCCAGTTTGGGAAACTTCCCTTCGACTTTCTCCTTCTTAATTCAAGCAGATGATCCTCTATCTAATCTCCTCAGAAACATCTCCAGACAAATGACTAACTTAACGACCGCTCTGACTGGAAACGGAATGTGTGATCCCTGTCTTCTGCACGGTGCCATATTTTAAAAATAAATCAAAAGCGTTTTTATGAGTCACTTCTCTTGATGTTCTCTTGTGGAAACAGGCCTGCAATTAATGCTTCTTTCAAAAATATCCCTAACGAGGTCCATTTATTGTGGTCACAACCCGCCTGTCTTTAAGCATATCCTCTTATACGGATTGAGCTGGTATGTCTTGGCACGGACGGGCCCTGGGCAGAACCTGTTTTCCAAGGAAAACACTGTTTTATGTGGCTGCTGTAATATGGCCATTGGAAGTGAGACATGATTCTGAAAACAGGACATTTCCTCTCTGGGGTGCTCTTAGCCCTCGTCCTTGCCGGATGGTGTAGGTACAAATAGATGTAGTATAGAAAAGCATCACGCTCTTTCAACCCCCGAGCAGATATGAACATTTTTAGCCTGCAATGGCAGATCTAAAAAGGGCACTGTTCTTTTTCCGACGGCTCTCGGGTGAAATGTTGTGTCGGGAGATTTCAGGGCCCTCGCTATTCCTCGGAAAGTCAGCAGGCCTTCAGAGGAGGTAGGACTTAGATCATGGCCCTGTGGTGATTTAGGAGTATTTATTTTCCTGCATCGGGAGGAAGCGAGACAGGCAGTGACCACCTGGAGGGCTCCCCGCATGGCCATACATACCATAGCCGGTGCTATGGCCCTCGGTTTTCATGGTGCATGAAGCCCAGGGAACAAGATCAACCTTACATATTAAGGACACCCCATAGTACTATCTAAATTATGGTTTGGTATAGTGTTAGCTCACTCTCATCTGGACAAGGGGGTGGTGCTGTGAGGGTCTCTCTCCAGTCCTGTCCACCCTGTACACATCGGACTTCAAGTACAACTCGGAGTTATGCCACATGCAGGAGTTCCCTGATGGCACTGCAATCGTGGGGTGAGTGCGTAATGGTCAGGAGAGGGAGTACAGAAGCCTGGTTGAGGACTTTGTGGGGTGGTGCACTACCAACCATCTGAAGCTGAACATCACCAAAACCAAGGAGATGTGTATAGACCTCAGAAGGTCCAGGCCCTCTCTATCTATCTACTCTCTCTGCTAATGGCACACGGGGAGCTCAAAGCACAATTCATACACAGTCAAGTCACATTATTATGACCACCAGCTAATATCCTGAGTAACCGCCGTGTGCAGCACAGGCAGCAGCTAGACGGGCTGGGAGTGGCTCAATAAGGTCTTGATCAGGAGCCATGCTGACTGCAGTGCCTACCATGGTTGCTGGAGGGTGCATGGGGGAGCATCCATAGAGCCAACACCATTAGAGGGCCAGGGTAGCACTTGGAAGCCTTGGTCATTGCTGGCCTGTCTCGCTGGAAGATCCCATCCACCCCCAAGATCTTGAAGGTGAGAGTGACTTACAAGCAAACCTACAGGGGCTTGGCGGTAAAGATCTGCACAGGACTCATTTTTGAATTCTGCCCCTGGGGCAAAAAGGGGCAACATTTGTCCCACTAATGTGGATGTAACCTAGACGACTCGTCCTGTTCCCCCTCGTAGTCTATATAAAGGTAAACGACTATCAGTGTCTGACACCATTCCGACTGCCTTGAGTCAGACTCGCCTTTAGTCGGCCTAAGTGTGGTGTATTACCATGGGTTATCAACCTGTGGGCCACAGACGACTAGTGGGCCATGAAGTAACCTCTAGTGGGCCGTGGGTCTGTAGGCTGTAGCTTGTAGTGGGCCAGAACATGATATATAACCATAATGGCTTTATAGAAAGTATAAATACATGTATACACATACACTCATATATACATGTACCAATACAAAGGTCCCATGTGCAGGCTAATTAAACATCTTTAGTTTGAGATAACCCTGCTGCTGGCTAGCCAGTGCTAGAGAGTTTTCTTGGGGTGCTTGGAGCATGGCTTAGCACCTCAATGTGTTCATGGGAATTTCTGACCATTCTTCCAGAAGCACATTTGTGAGGTCAGACACTGATGTTGGACGAGAAGGCCTGGCTCTCAGTCTCCACTCTAATCCATCCCAGAGGTGTTCTATCAGGTGGAGGTCAGGACTCTGTGCAGGCCAGTCCAGTTCCTCCACACCAGACTCGCTCCTCCATGTCTTTATGGAGCTTGCTCTGTGCACTGGTGTGCGGTCATGTTGGAACAGGAAGGGGCCGTCCCCAAACTGTCCCCACAAAGTTGGGAGGATGAGATGGTCTAGAGTCTCTTGGTCTGCTGAAGCGTTAAGAGTTCCTTTCAGTGGAACTAAGGGGCGGAGCCTAACTCCTGAAGAACACCCCCACACCATAATCCCCCCATCACCAAACTTTTACACTCGGCACAGTGCAGTCAGATAAGTACCGTTCTCCTGGCAACCGCCAAACCCAGACTCATCCATCGGATTGCCAGACGGAGAAGCATGATTGGCCACTCCAGAGAACACGTCTCCACTGCATCCAGGGGCGGAGCTTTACACCACTGCATTCCACGCTCTGCACTGCGCTCGGTGATGTAAGGCTGGGATGCAGCTGCTCATCATGGAAACCCATTCCATGAAGCTCTACACTGTTCCTGAGCTGATTTGAAGGCCACATGAAGTTTGGAGGTCTGTAGTAATTGACTCTGGTACCAGGCTCGAATTCACTGAGGTCCTGAGAGTAACCCAATCTTTCAGAAGTGTCTGTAGATGCAGTCTGTATGTGTAGGTGCTTGGTTTTATACACCTGTGCCCATGGAAGTGACTGGAACACCTAATTCAGTGATTCGGGTGGGTGAGTGAATACTTGTAGCTATGAAGTGTAGCTGCAATGCTCAGAAATACCGTATCTGGAATTCCCATTTAGGGCTTAATTTGAGTGAATTTGATTTAATTTAATTCAGGCACAGTCTCAAACATGACAGTCCACCGTTATTAGTACGCCATAAATAGCAGGCTGGAGTTTTACCCAGCAGGCAGACCTGATCTTATGTCTAGAGGTGCTCTAACCTGACTGTTGTACATATAAGTCTAAAGAGTGCCGTCCCTGACAGACAACTTGGCTCGCTATCTGCTAAGCTAAAAAATAACTTACAAAATTCCTCCATATGCTGCCAAATGTTGTGTTATTCCACTGTGATGGGAGATTCATTTTCCATAGCAAAGTATCCTAATTTGTATGTCTGCTCTTCCATTTTGGATGGCCTTTTTTGGAGGATTATGTCTTTTGGTTGTTTGCTTTGGTTCGCGTTAGCATATTGGGAGTGTGCTGAAGCCTTTCTAGACATGAAATATTGAGACAGCATTAAAAGGTGGATGATGTTCTCTGGGCCTGTTAATCCAGCTGAAAAAGAAGTCGGGTCTAGGCCTATTACAGTTAGCTACGGATGCCCAGCTCCGTTCCGTGATGTTAACTCTTAGACGTCTGGAGTTTAAGACGCTTATTCAAGAATTGCATAGACGTTTGATTCACAGAGGTTTTACGTTGTCTAAAAAATGACAGGAGCCTGGTAAAAATACACGTCTGTGCACTCAACGATAGCGTCTTCGTCTGTAACTGGACGCTAGCAGTCCAGCTTCGCTGGGAGAGCAGGTTAGCACGCTAGGTAGCCCAACCAGAGCAAACTTACCAAATAGGGAAGCGACGAAGCCAAAAGCCAAAACTCAAGCCAAAGTCAAAAACCAAATCACTCAACAAAGGTTCAGGGGGAATCCACAAGGCAGAACCATAGAATACAGACAGAGAACAGCAGAACCGCTCATCCAGGCACGGGAACTGCCAATACCTCGCAACATGACATGGCAACCCAAAGGAGCATATAAGCAGGAAGTGAAATGGCACCCAGGCTGGTGGAACCCATACTAGTTCACGGTAGTTCATGACTCGTGGATGGTGGACATGTTTGACGATGGCATCCTGAGGCAGTGGATTATGGGGATTGTAGTTCGAAGCGTTGGAGGTGGAAGAAAAACCCGGAAGCGTGACATCATCATCATCAATCATTCCAATCACAGAATGGCAGCGGGTCATCGTCAGTGATGAGTCCTGCCTTGGTCTTGGTGGAGACGCCCAACGAATCCGTGTGTGGAGGCACCGTGGTCAGCACCAAGACGAGCGATTTGTCGTCACACGTCCAGAAGACCTGGGGTCACTCCACCTCCACCCCAGCTGACGGGCGTAGTCGTACACTATCCTTGTTTTGTCCAGCAGATGAGGCTGCTACTGCTATCTACTGACCACTCCCACCACATGGTCCAGTGAGTCACCCGAAACATCTTACTAAGACATGAGGTAGGTCAGGGGTTGAAGCGGGGGAGTTAACAGGACATGCAGGTGATGGAAGGATCTGGTTGGTCTACCTGAATGTAACATGCATAAACAAATACGGCTTCCTCTTTAACTGCATCAGCTTTTCAGCATCCTAGAGGAATTATGGCATATGTTGAAGACAGCACCTCTGTCTCGCCAAACCTGGAGCCCAGGGATGTGTTTAGAGTCTGGTTATTGAGCTACAGCCACGGGTCTCTTTTTTACTGCCAATATTTTTAATATGAATATGAATTATGGGCTCATACGACCACACTGTGGTAAATGTATCCCTGCCTAAACCATAAGCCTTAGTTACCTGTAAGACCCTTTTTGCCGTGGGGCGTCCCCTACATGGTATCACGGTGGTTACAGCATGATTTTCTGGGACCGAGTTTTATCAGTCTGCCTTTACCCTAGGTTATTGGAAACATCAGCGAGCGGTGATGCCCTCCATGAGTCATCCCGTTAGTGCAGCACCATTGGCAGACGGCTGCACCATGCAGGACTACATGCACACAGACCGTTACCACGACTGTCCTTAACACCACGTCACTGTCACCAAAGACTGCAGTGGTGTCGTACCAGACTGTCATGGAGTGACTCAGAATGGCAGCGGGTCATCTTCAGTGACGAGTCCCGCTTTAGTCTTGGTGGAGACGCCCAACGGTTTGTCGTCACATGTCCAGAAGGCCTGGTGTCCCTCCACCTCCACCCCTACTGCACCATCTGCAGGAACTGTGTGAGGTGATGTTCAAGCTGCATGGGATGGATTATCACAGGACACCATTAGGAACCTCTACAGCTCCATACCGAGACGTCTGGCGTGTTGGGTTAGCGAACACGGCCCCCGACGCCATACTGAGAGACAGACTTCTGTATGTGTAGCTCAATAAATATTGATCATATCAGCCTAAATTTATCATCAGTTATTGATCCTGGTAACCTTTATCCTCCTTCCCAACCGCACCGCACTCCCACGCCTCCTTCCTGATGATGAGTGTGGGTTATCTGGGTAAATGAGTTAACCCATGCTCTACAGGGACCAATTCTGAAGTAGCTGGCGGCTACCACACACATGAACCAGGGGGAGCCTGACACAATGAGTCACTTGTAGCGTTGTCACCATCCTCCTGGTCTTCCGGACACAGTCATTATCATCCCCTCGCCTCATTATGCTCCATTAAGAGTCACTCTGAAGTGCCCCTCCAAACCGGGGACGCGCAGTAACGAGAGCCATAGCCGCAGGTGCATTTGTCCTGCGTCATTACCGAGCCTCGATGAGTCTAATGAGGAACGTGGAACAACAAGAACTCCAGTCGAGAGGCTGTACCTCTGCTCTGGAGCGCGTAGTCAATTGGGTGTGAAAGGCATAAAATAGGGGCTCACAGACGTAAATCAGCATGATGCTAAGTAAGGAGAAGTTAATGTGCTGCGGGGATTCCGACCCGGAGTTATGAGGGAACCTGAAAACATAAAACCCTCAGCGTCCATGGAGGAGCTGGACTGGCCAAGCGAGTCGGCGATCGTCATGTTAGATTACCAGCCTCCGTAACCTACAGAGCCTGAAGCGGCGCTTAGGAGCGCGCGCGAAACTCCAGAGAAGGCCCGAAAGAACACGCTCCCGACGAACAAACGTCCGTACAACATGACGTGGGCCGTGAGGTGAAGGAGGCATATGGAGCATGGCCTACGCAAGAATGTGGCATGAACACAGTCGGGCTTGGGGGAACATATGGGAACTATTTGTTGGGTTAATGAAGCATTAGTCCCAAAAGGTGATTGATGGCAAAGTCATAATTATATGATATAGTAACTACACTATTTAAACATCCCGAGGAACTTTTGGGGCGCATACCTGGAACAGCACAACGCTTTCAGGCGAGCAATCCGTCAAAGCAAAATCTGGGCACTGGCTCATAGGAGCTGGGGGTTGTTCTTTTAGTGGTGCTGGAACTCAAGGTGCCAGAAAGGGCTGGACTGGTTTGGTGTGGAACGCTTCATTCTAGAGAAACTTACAGACTGAGGATTGTTCACCGTGGCGGTGACAGTAACCAGGCGTCTTCGCAAAGCTTCATAAAGCTCCTTCACGGAAAGATATTACATGGAGTTGCTCAAAAATAGGCCTTCTGATGTCCGAAACAATTACAGCTACACTCACTGACCACTTTATCAGCTCCACTGACCATACAGGAGCCCTCGGTAGTTCTACAGGTCCAGACTGGAGTCCATCTGTTTCTCTGTATACTGTATTACCCTGTTCTTCAATGGTCAGGACCCCCACAGGACCACCACAGAGTAGGTATGATGTGGGTGGTGGATCATTCTCGGCACTGCAGTGACACTGACGTGGTGGTGGTGTGTTAGTGTGTGTGGTGCTGGTGTGAGCGGATCAGACACAGCAGTGCTGCTGGACACCATAGTGTCACTACAGGACTGAGAATCGTCCATCAACCAGAACTATCCCGTGTCCAACAGCGTCCTGTGGGCAGCGTCCTGTGGGCAGCGTCCTGTGGGCAGCGTCCTGTGGGCAGCGTCCTGTGGGCAGCGTCCTGTGTCCACTGATGAAGGACTAGAGGATGACCAACACTGCACTGTGCAGCAGCAGATGAGCTATCGTCTCTGACTGTCCATCTACAAGGTGGACCAGCAAGGTAGGAGTGTCTAATAGAGTGGACAGTGAGTGGACACAGTGTCTCAACACTCCAGCAGCACTGCTGTGTCTGATCCACTCACACCAGCACCACCCACACTAACACCACCACCACCACGTCAGTGTCACTGCAGTGCTGAGAATGATCCACCATCCACATAGTACCTGCTCTGTGGTGGTCCTGTGGTGGTCCTGACCATTGAAGAACTGGGTAATACAGTACACAGAGGAACAGATGGACTACAGTCTGGACCTGTAGAACTACAGAGGGCTGATAAGATGAGCAGCGAGTGTCTACGAGGGTAGAAACTGGGTTTGGGTAGCTTATGAAATTGCTGCATTGTGTTGTAGACCTCATGAAAGTTCTGGCTTCCATCACCAAGCTGGGAACCTTCATAACCACCAGTGCGTTCTGACACTCAGAGAATTCTCAGAGAGTGCTACATCATCATATCAGCCCGGCGTCTAATCACCCGGTAATATTGTTGTCGCCCTCGAATATGAGAACAAAGACCCCATTTAGAAACGTAATAGCTCTAATATACGCTTCCCCCCGAGGCGCTCTCATTAGCTCATGTGTTAGATGGTGTTACATTGCATTGCTCAGAAGACTAGTGGTTAGCAACCAAGCTCAAATGGCACTTGGAGAGCAGACCAGTCGAGCTGCCAGAGATCGTAACGCTGGGTCTGAACTGTTGTATAAATTAGTGGTGCAGTGGAGGGTTCTGAGCGCGCCCTCTGAAATAACAGGCCCCCACGAAAAAGCCGTAATAATCCCAAATGAGAGTTTTCTGTACTCTGGGAGTGCAACATCCTGTGCCGGGGAACAACAGCGTGGCTATGTGGAGTGATTTACAGTGACTACACAGCTTCAAGTGCAGCAGGAACTGCGAGGAGGGATTACAATGTGAAACAGCAATCAATGAACCAAACCCTCCCCTGAACGGAGACTTTATAGGAGAAGGGGAAATGTCCAAGACTTGGATTATCATTAGAGAGAAATTCTATTTCATGATTCAGTCACCAACATGTACACAGAGTCATTCAGAGAGGTTTGGGATGAAGCGGTTCAGTCGAGTCACATTATTATGACCACCAGTTAATATCCAGAGTAACCGCCGTGTGCAGCTAGACGGGCTGGGAGCGACACAGTAAGGTCCTGGTAGGTTGTCACGGGTATCTGGAGTTATGCTGACTGCAGTGCATCCCACAGCTGCTGGAGGGTAGAGGGGGCGAGGATCCATAGAGCAAACATGAGGTTTGGCATGAAGCGGTTCAGTCGAGTCACATTATTATGACCACCAGTTAATATCCAGAGTAATGGCGGGGTGCAGCACGGTCAGCAGCTAGATGGGCTGGGAATGACTCAGTAAGGTCCTGGTAGGTTGTAACAGGTATCTGGAGCCATGCTGACTGCAGTGCGTCCCACAGCTGCTGGAGGGTAGAGGGGGCGAGGATCCATAGAGCAAACATGAGGTTTGGCATGAAGCAGCTCACTTGAGTCACATTATTATGACCACCAGCTAATATCCAGAGTAACCGCCGTGTGCAGCTAAACAGACTGGGAGCGACTCAGTAAGGTCCTGGTAGGTTGTCACGGGTATGTGGAGTTATGCTGACCGCAGTGCATCCCACAGCTGCTGGTGGGTACAGGGGTCAAGGATCCATAGATCAAACATAAGGTTTGGCATGAAGCGGTTCAGTCGAGTCACATTATTATGACCACCAGCTAATATCCAGAGTAACCGCCATGTGCAGCTAGATGGGCTGGGAGCGACACAGTAAGGTCCTGGTAGGTTGTCACGGGTATCTGGAGTTATGCTGACCGCTGAATAGAGACAACAGTAGTAGTAACAGCGCTATATTAATAAATATTGATTGACTGATAGGGAGAACCAGTGCAGCCATTTAGTTTCACTGTTCAGCCTTTCACTGTTGGAGCTCTGTCCAGAACGCTCTTCGGGTCTGGGCCAACGGTGCAGCTCGCGCTATCCGTGTTGGTGTGGCGGAGTTGCGCTCAGTGCACCGTCAGAGGCCGTAGTGGTCAGGCGTTGTGCAGTAATGGGGTGAGGCCATCAGAGAGAGCCACCTGCTAAAGGGCTGACAGAATTAAACATGTCCCAGTTAGTGTCCTTCCCTGCAATGCACCGCCCTGCTATTAACTGGGTCAAAGGGACAGCTTTGGCCTAATCACGTCACGAGCTCCTCATGAAAGAGCACCACCCCGCAGACTCCTGTCCCTTCATACAGTTCAGCATCTGATTTATCCGCCGGCCTAGGTCCTCGGTACACTCTAGAACTGTGTGAGACAAACTTTGGGTTCCATAGAGAGCCCTAAAAGTCTCAGGGAACACAGAGCAAAATGCATGCAGCAAAGGTGGCAGGAAAAAATCTAAGAGTACTGAGAGAACTGTGTGGGCGTGGCTAATGAGCAGCTTGATTGGCAGCTCTCTGTCCAACACTCCTAGCCCACCACCATACAGAACCACACATGCTACACATCATGGACAGGGTCAAAGAGAAGCCCTGTAATTGGTACAGAACCTTTCATTAGGTGGAGGCTCTTTAAGAACCTTCACGGACACCTCTCATACACTTATAGGTTCTAGGTAGAACCAAAAGTGGTTCTTTCATTATTTTTTTGAAGAACCACTTTTGGTTCCCTAACCATCCTTCCAGTTAGCCCATTCAGTTAACCAGAAGTACCCTGGTCCTTAAAAGGGTTTTTCTTAGGCTTCATAGAACCTTGGTGCTATTCAAGGAACCGGTCTGCAGTTGCACCAGTTTTTATTGGAACCAAAAGACGTCAGGGACGTCAGGGACATCCGGGACATCTGGGACATCCGGGACATCCGGGATGTGGCATCAAGATTACATACAGACTACCTGCGAGCGTTCGAGAACACAAGCACAGATCACCACTGGAGCTAAGAGGAGGTTCCTCAGCAGACCATTGGGTGTCGCCATAGTTGCCTTCTCATTCCTCAACAACCGATCTTCGTCACGGTTCGTCCTGAAGAACCTACCTTTCTTCGGTTCTTTGTCTGGGAACAAAAGTATTGGGTTCCGACACGCTTGATACCTGTTCATTTTTGGTGGGGAATGGGCCAAATGGTTCCCAATTAGGTGCAAGAACCAAACCGGAACGTTGAATGTTCCACAGTGGTGGAAAAGGCCTAAGTGAGGGTTCCTTAAGAAACCATATTTGTACCTGAGATGTGTATGTATGAAGAACCGTTTTTAAATGTACCTCCACATGATGTTAAGTTTCTGTACCGATTGGGCTTTAACCACCACTCTTTCCTAGAACCTTAGAACCATATAGTGTAATTCCTTATACTGTTTTCCCCAAATGTAGTCTTATGAAATGATGCCAGATGATGGCGGATGGAGCTACTAGGCCAGCACGTGCTTCCTCTAAGACATCTGAGCCTTTTCAAATGGACGCTATACAGGCATCAAGCTCAACACGCTTGGAGGAGAACCCTAACCGCTATTTCGGTCACGTCAGCCAACAAAACACCCATACTGCTGAGGAGTGGAGGGAGATCAAGGACAATTATGGATGGCTGTGGCATCTCTGGAGGTTGAACTCGGGACCGCCTGATCACAGGGCTACGCAGGAACCTGTTTTTGAAAAAACGCCGTTCCCAAAATTCTTGAAGACCTGAAGGCAACTGAGGAAACTCAGCACACATGAATCGAGGATCACATGCCTCCGGAGCGAAATCAGGCCAAGCAGGTGTTCAATCTCAGAAAACCCAAGAAGAGGAAGATCTATCAAACTCCACCGCACTGGTTTCCTAGAACAGTGGAACGTTGATTCACCTTGTTCACCTTTCTATTGAGCAGCTTCTCAGCTAATGAGCAAAACAGCTTAGACACGCAGATGACGCTAGCGCCGGTTTGTCGTCAGGCCCCGTTTACCGGACCCTGTGGATGCTATTCAGCCTCGGCTGATTTATAATCCAGGAGAAAACACATGAAGCAAAGTGTTCCTGTGGGCTTTGACATTTAGTTAGACATGGAGATCCTTGATTAGTGACGTTTAAGGAATGATGAGAGCAGGCCACGCTAGGCTTGTCGCTCACACACATGGAAACAAAATTCCACATCAGCTTTCACCGGTGACCGCTTTCGGAATCTTTTCCACCTTGTCTTCTTTTCAGGCTTAACACAATAACTCCCACCCACTCCGACTTTCCTTCATTCTTCATTTTCGATGGCAATAGGAATTTCAGCTCAGTAGTCTGCCTCGCACCTTTGCCCCATCTGATCGTCCCGTTTCTGCCCTCACTGGACTCGAGTCAGCGTTCTGTGCCTCACACTTTAATCATCTGGCTCAAACACAGCTTTACCGCTTCTGTCCTCTTCCTTCTCTTCCCTGATTTCACTCGCTTCTCTCCTCCCGTTTTTCAGCCGCACTGTTTGTAGCTCTAGCTCTCTGAGTGATCAGTGTTCAGGGTCGGACTCTGACACTGTAACTTTTGATTGTGCTGTCAAAACTTTTAACACCGGACTTATGCTGAGCCAATCTGGCCAAGATAGATCACTAACAGGATTACGAGATTCCAATGTGGGACTGGGAGGAATTTTTGTTTGGCTGTTATTTTAGGAACTTCTGATTGGCAGTTATTATAGCAACTTTTGATTGGCAGTTATTTTAGGAATTTTTGTTTGGCAGTTATTTTAGGAACTTTTGATTGACAGCTATTTTAGGAATTTCTGACTGACAGTTATTTTAGAAACTTTTTGTTGGAAGTCATTTTAGGAACTTTTTGAATTGGCTGTTATTTTAGGAATTTTTGCTTGGCAGTTATTTTAGGAACTTTTGACTGACAGTTATTTTAGGAACTTTGGCAGTTATTTTAGGAACTTTTGATTGGCAGTTATTTTAGGAACTTTTGATTTTCAGTTATTTTATGAACTTTTGATTGTCAGCTATTTTAGGAACTTTTGACTGGCAAGTAAATTTATGAACTTTTGATATGCACTTATTTTAGGAACTTTTGGTTGGCAGTTATTTTAGGAACTTTTGCTTGGCAGTTATTTTAGGAACTTTTGATTGGCAGTTATTTTAGGAACTTTGATTGGCAGTTATTTTAGGAACTTTTGATTGGCAGTTATTTTAGGAACTTTTGATTGGCAGTTATTTTAGGAACTTTGATTGGCAGTTATTATAGGAACTTTGGCAGTTATTTTAGGAACTTTTGATTGGCAGTTATTTTAGGAACTTTGATTGGCAGTTATTTTAGGAACTTTTGATTGGCAGTTATTTTAGGAACTTTTGATTGGCAGTTATTTTAGGAACTTTTGATTGGCAGCTATTTTAGGAATTTTTGACTGACAGTTATTTTAGAAACTTTTTGTTGGAAGTCATTTTAGGAACTTTTTGAATTGGCTGTTATTTTAGGAACTTTGATTAGCAGTTATTTTAGGAATTTTTGACTGACAGTTATTTTAGGAATTTGGCAGTTATTTTAGGAACTTTTGCTTGGCAGTTATTTTAGGAACTTTTGATTGGCAGTTATTTTAGGAACTTTGATTGGCAGTTATTTTAGGAACTTTTGATTGGCAGTTATTATAGGAACTTTGATTGGCAGTTATTATAGGAACTTTTGACTGACAGTTATTTTAGGAACTTCTTTAATTGGCAGTTATTTTAGGAACTTTTGATTGGCAGTTATTTTAGGAACTTTTGATTGGCGGTTCTTTTAGAAACTTTTGGTTGGCAGTTATTTTAAGAACTTTTGATTGGCAGTTATTTTAGGAATTTTTTGAATTGGCAGTTATTTTAGGAACTTTTGATTTTCAGTTATTTTATGAACTTTTGATTGTCAGCTATTTTAGGAACTTTTGACTGGCAAGTAAATTTATGAACTTTTGACTGACAGTTATTTTAGGAACTTCTTTAATTGGCAGTTATTTTAGGAACTTTTGATTGGCAGTTATTTTAGGAACTATTGATTGGCAAGTAATTTTAGGAACTATTGGTTGGTAGTTATTTTAGGAACTTTTGATTGTCAGTTATTTTAGGAACTTTTTGTTAGAAGTTATTTTAGGAACTTTTTTAATTGGCAGTTATTTTAGGAACTTTTGATTGGCAAGTAATTTTAGAAACTTTTGGTTGGCAGTTATTTTAGGAACGTTGATTGGCAGTTATTTTAGGAACTTTGGCAGTTATTTTAGGAACTTTTGACTAACAGTTATTTTAGGAACTTTGGCAGTTATTTTAGGCACTTTTGATTGGCAGTTATTTTAGGAACTTCTTTAATTGGCAGTTATTTTAGGAACTTGTGATTGGCGGTTCTTTTAGTAACTTTTGGTTGGCAGTTATTTTAGGAACTTTGATTGGCAGTTATTTTAGGAACTTTTGATTGGCAGTTATTATAGGAACTTTGATTGGCAGTTATTTTAGGAACTTTTGACTGACAGTTATTTTAGGAACTTTGACTGGCAGTTATTTTAGGAACTTTTGATTTGCAGTTATTTTAGGAACTTTTGATAGGCAGTTGTTTTAGGAACATTTGATTGCCAGTTATTTTCGGAACTTTTGACTGACAGTTATTTTAGAAACTTTTTGTTGGAAGTCATTTTAGGAACTTTTTGAATTGGCAGTTATTTTAGGAACTTTTGATTGTCAGTTATTTTAGGAACTATTGATTGGCAAGTAATTTTAGGAACTATTGGTTGGTAGTTATTTTAGGAACTTTTGATTGTCAGTTATTTTAGGAACTTTTTGTTAGAAGTTATTTTAGGAACTTTTTTAATTGGCAGTTATTTTAGGAACTTTTGATTGGCAAGTAATTTTAGAAACTTTTGGTTGGCAGTTATTTTAGGAACTTCTTTAATTGGCAGTTATTTTAGGAACTTTTGATTGGCAGTTATTTTAGGAACTATTGATTGGCAAGTAATTTTAGGAACTATTGGTTGGTAGTTATTTTAGGAACTTTTGATTGTCAGTTATTTTAGGAACTTTTTGTTAGAAGTTATTTTAGGAACTTTTTTAATTGGCAGTTATTTTAGGAACTTTTGATTGGCAAGTAATTTTAGAAACTTTTGGTTGGCAGTTATTTTAGGAACGTTGATTGGCAGTTATTTTAGGAACTTTGGCAGTTATTTTAGGAACTTTTGACTAACAGTTATTTTAGGAACTTTGGCAGTTATTTTAGGCACTTTTGATTGGCAGTTATTTTAGGAACTTCTTTAATTGGCAGTTATTTTAGGAACTTGTGATTGGCGGTTCTTTTAGTAACTTTTGGTTGGCAGTTATTTTAGGAACTTTGATTGGCAGTTATTTTAGGAACTTTTGATTGGCAGTTATTATAGGAACTTTGATTGGCAGTTATTTTAGGAACTTTTGACTGACAGTTATTTTAGGAACTTTGACTGGCAGTTATTTTAGGAACTTTTGATTTGCAGTTATTTTAGGAACTTTTGATAGGCAGTTGTTTTAGGAACATTTGATTGCCAGTTATTTTCGGAACTTTTGACTGACAGTTATTTTAGAAACTTTTTGTTGGAAGTCATTTTAGGAACTTTTTGAATTGGCAGTTATTTTAGGAACTTTTGATTGTCAGTTATTTTAGGAACTATTGATTGGCAAGTAATTTTAGGAACTATTGGTTGGTAGTTATTTTAGGAACTTTTGATTGTCAGTTATTTTAGGAACTTTTTGTTAGAAGTTATTTTAGGAACTTTTTTAATTGGCAGTTATTTTATGAACTTTTGATTGGCAAGTAATTTTAGAAACTTTTGGTTGGCAGTTACTTTAGGAACTTTTGATTGGCAGTTATTTTAGGAACTTTTGACTGGCAAATAAATTTATTAACTTTTTGTTGGAAGTCACTTTATGAACTTTGTGAATTGGCAGTTATTTTAGGAACTTTTGACTGGCAAATAAATTTATGAACTTTTGATATTTGGTTACTCACACAAATGTTTAACTGACCACTGAAAAAAAATACTAACTAGCAATTATTTACTGTTATATATTTATGGACAATTACCTAATACCTACTGTAATAGCTGTTGATTGAACATTAACTAATTTATAACTATTGATTACTGACAATAATGTTTGATTAATGGTTAGTTGTTTAATTGACAATAGAATACTCAAAGCTAATAAATAACAAGTATAATAAATCTAATCACTTTTATTGTACTCCAATGTTTTTAAATTAAAACTGAAGAGTAATTAATTGCCATTTAATGATTAATTATGAATTATAAAGTGTGATTAAATTACGCTTAACTCACAATTAATTAATTAAATAATGTGATCATTTTGGATTAAACATTAACTGACATTTGCCAATTGATTACTGATATTAATGTTTGTGATGATAACCTGACAATTGAGAATAAATTATTAATTGTTAGAAACTGTTAACTGACTTTTGGAAATGAGCAGTTAATTGCTACAATACTTTTAATTGGCAGTTAACTGTCACTGACAAATTCAAATGAATGTGACTGAACTTTTGACTGAACATTATGATCTAAGTATTGATGACTCATGATAAAATCTCTTTAAACGTCCATTTAATTAAACATTATGTGATGGACAATGGACAATAAGTGGACAATAAATGATAAATAATTCATGGATGGCAATTGATTACTGCCAGAACATTAAATTTTGAGTGACAGTTAATTCCAATTAATAGATTTTTGATGGGCAATTGAAAGTGGCCATTAGCTTACCGACAGTTACCACAGAAATAGCAGTGTATAGTGCATTAATTGACATTTAATAATTAATTACCGTCAATGATTTGATTACAGGTAACTTATGGCATACAATTATATAATTACCATGGTAACTTTTAACTGACAGTTAAAAATTAACTACTGTAATAACTTTTCTTACTAACAACCAATGCAAAATTCAAAGAGAGCTTTTGATTAAACAGTATCTGACATTGGATAATTGATTACTGACCAGTCTGATCAATGGTTAATTGACAATAGACAATAAATAACAAACAATGAATACATGAAACTAACAATTAACTGCCGATCAGCGATGAAGACCAAGTCCTGTAACCGCTCCTGCTAATGCCTCTTAATCAGCAGTCTATAATAGACAATCAGTTACTATAACATCTCGATGGGTGAAAAGGTGATGAGATTTTCAGCTCCTGTTACAGCATGAATGGTGTCCTGCTGCCGTACAGTGAGAGAGGACGGGGAACCGTGTAATAAGGCTCAGTATAACTTTATTTCCTTGACGTGAATGGTACCAATATTTTATGTGTCAGTAGCAATTTGACACAGAGCCTTACGTCTAAACCAATGACAAGCTAATCCATGTGTTCGGCGAGCGCCAGGAGGAGAAGTGATCCGTCTTGGCACGCTGCTTATTTAGATAAGACATGTGGAGTTGGTTACGGACTGCCGGAGAGACGGACCAGCTGAATGCTCGTCTTTACACGCTGTGCTGACCCACCATGAGCGAACGGACTCTTCAGGCACACTGTGGCCAATCGCGTCTACAGCTGCAGCCCGAGGTACGACTACCGGCCAGTCAAACACAACACAGCTGCAGTTCACCTGTATAATATGAAACGGCTCTTTGAAGAAATATCTTCAGATGTTCATTATTCATAGTTTTAGAATCAATGTCTTCATTGATATCAAACCTATCTGGTTGCAGGTACTGGGCCTCACACCTGAAACAGAACTGTACTAGATTCCAGATAGCTGTGTAATATCTAGAAGAGCTTGTTGGATGTCCTGTTCCAGAACCATGGAACCTCCACTTCTGGGATCTGGGAGTGTGTGCATCCAGTCAAAGGAGCATTTGTGAGGTCGGGTACTGAAGTTGGACGGGAAGGCCTGGCTTGCGATCAACATTCCGGGTTCATCCCAAAGGTGCAGGCCACTGGAGTTCTTCTACAGCGAACCATGTCTTATGGAGATGGGCTTATGCACAGGGGCACACTCATGCTGGAACAGGGTTCAAAGGGTTCCTCCCCAAAACTGCTGCCATGAAGTTGGAGGCACAGAATTGTGTAGAACGTCTTTGTGTCTTCGCTGTGGCAGCAGCATCACCCCTCACTCGGAGTATGAGGCCTAAGCCCTGGGAATCGTTAGCCCAGATCATTATCCCTCCTCCACCAAACTTCACTGTTGGCACTAAGCCTTCTGGTAGGTGGGGTTCTCCTGGATTCATCCACCAAACCAGATTCCTCCGTCAGACTGCAAGACAGGGAGCACTCCACCACTCCGATGTCCAGTACAGGCATGCTTTACACCACGCCAGCCGCCGCTCGGCATTGTGCATAAGGATCTTAGGCTTGCGTGCAGCTGCTCGACCATGGCAGCTCACCTCATGAAGTTCCTGAGGCACAGTTCTTTTGCTGATGGTGCCACTTCATTCAGTCTCTGTAATGAGGCGGTCTCTGATGCAAGGCTATATCGGACGGGAGGCTGTCACTGAAGAGAAGCTATATCTGAGGCCAAGCTATCTCTGAGACCAAGCTGTCTCGTAGGTAAGACTGACTCTGAGATAAGGCTGTCTCTGAAAGGAGGCTGTCTCTGAAATGACGCTATCTCTGAGACGAGGCTGTCTCTGAAATGAAACTGTCTTTATGGCAAGGTTGTCTCTAAAAGGAGGCAGTCTCTAAGGCGAGGCTGTCTCTGAGACATGGCTTTCTATGAGGCCAGGCTGTCTCTAAGGCGAGGCTGCCTCTGAGACAAGGCTGTCTATGAGGCGAGCATGTCTCTGAGGCTAAGCTGTCTCTGAGACATGGTTGTCTCTGAAATGAGGCTGCCTCTGAGGCAACATAGTCTCTGAAGAGAGCCTGTCTCTGAAATAAGGCTGCCACTGAGACGAGGCTGTCTCTGAGATGAGACTGTCTCTGAAATGAAGCTCTCTTTATGGTGAGGTTGTCTCTGAAAGGAGGCTGTCTCTAAGGCGAGCCTCTGAGACAAGGCTATCTCTGAGGCCAGGCTGTCTCTAAGATGAGGCTGTCTCTGAGACGAGGCTATCTATGAGGCGAGCGTGTCTCTGAGGTGAGGCTGTCTCTGAAACGAAGCTGAATCTGCAGGTGTGTGGAAGCGTACGGTCATACGGGTCCACCAGCAGTGGCTAAAATCCCAGTCTACAGGGAATTCTCCTCGGAACTGTGCCAGGGAAGGCCTCCACCAAATCTGGACCACCTGACCAATCCTTTGATGCCAGAGCATCTGAATATTGATGTGGCCTACATCCAGAAACCTGTCCGGTCCATGCCAAATCCAGTCCCAGCTGTTGTTGGTGCTGGTGGAGGTGTAACTCGAGTTTCAATCATCCCCCAAAGAAAGAGCCATGCTGATGTCAAAGGCACATCAGTCAAAGTGTAGATGTCCATGTTGGTTCACAGCGAAGAGCCGAATGTGAGGAAAGGCCATTTGGCACAGGCAAAGTGGTTGGGGGCAGTGACGCAATGGCACAAACGGCTTATTGTAAATAGAACCGAGCCATAGGGCATTTCATATTGATTCCATGAGAACTGCAGTCGCACGGCGTGCTGTTTCTGTCCCGTGTTGGTTTATTGTCTGTCGCAGAACGGTTTGTGGCCGTGGTGTTTGTGGTTTCCAGTCGCCTCTAATTGGTTCTGTAACGCTGTGTCGTCTAACGCTTTTTCATAAGAGCTGCGTAAGAAAGTGTACAGCTGGCTTTCTAGCACTCCCAATTTACAGCCTCGTAACCATAGTTTTTCATAAGAGTGCAGCACAGCCGCTCACAGCGGCACCAGCGTCCTCGTTTAGAACGTGCGCACCGGAGGATATGTATAGACTAACGTGGTGATAACACTGTAGTGGGAGGGTATTATAATGTGCCGCAGGCCAAGCGTGAAGGCAGCGTGCAGAGTCGGGCGTGCCAGTAGCAGTAATGCCAACCAATCAGCACTCAGTAGCAGTAGTGCTAACCAATCAGCACTCAGTAGCAGAAATGCTAACCAATCAGCTCTCAGTAGCAGAAATGCCAACCAATCAGCACTCAGTAGCAGTACTGCCAACCAGTCAGCACTCAGTAGCAGAAATGCTAACCAATCAGCTCTCAGTAGCAGAAATGCCAAAAAATCAGCTCTCAGTAGCAGTTATGCCAAAAAATCAGCACTCTGTAGCAGTCATGTCAACCAATTAGCACTCAGTAGCAGAAATGCCAACCAATCAGAACTCAGCAGCAGTCATGCCAACCAATTAGCACTCAGTAGCAGTAATGCCAACCAATCAGCACTCAGTAGCAGAAATGCCAACCAATCAGCACTCAGTAGCAGTACTGCCAACCAATCAGCACTCAGTAGCAGTACTGCCAACCAATCAGCACTCAGTAGCAGTAATGCCAACCAATCAGCACTCAGTAGCAGAAATGCCAACCAATCAGCACTCAGTAGCATTACTGCCAACCAATCAGCACTTAGTAGCAGTAATGCCAACCAATCAGCACTCAGGAGCAGAAATGCCAACCAATCAGCTCTCAGTAGCTGTCTCTGAGACCAGTTTGTCTCTGCAGCAAGGCTGTCTCTGAGGCAAGGCTGTCTCTGAGGCGAGGCTGTCTCTGAAGCCAAGCTGTCTCTGAGGTAAGGCTATCTCTGTGGCCAGGCTTTCTCTGAGACGAGGTTGTCTCTGAGACGTGGCTATCTCTGAGGCAAGGCTGTCTCTTAGGTGAGGCTATCTCTAAGGCGAGGCTACTGTATCTCTGAGGCAAGGCTGTCTCTGTGGCCAGGCTGTGCCTGAGGCAAGGCTGTCTCTGAAGCCAGGCTGTCTCTTAGGCGAGGCTGTCTCTGTGGACAGGCTGTCTCTGAGACATGGTAGTCTCTGTGGCCAGGCTGTCTCTGAAGCCAGGCTGTCTCTTAGGCGAGGCTATCTCTGAGGCGAGGCTATCTCTGAGGCGAGGCTGTCTCTGAGGGAGAGGACTTTATGACCCGTGCAGTGTGTTATGTGCTGCGACGCTGCTGGAGTGGAATGCGCTGTCTGGCCGGAGGGTGTCGTGTAGGGCTGCTGTGATTAGAAAAGCTGAAGCTTGACCTCTCTGGGTGGCGTCTGGGTTTCCTGGCGTTGAGTGGGGAACTGTGTAGTCGAACACCTGGTCCGGTTGGATGGCCGGAGTCGTGAAGACCCATCTGCGTTTTTCTAACCAGCCTACATATTATAATTTTCTCATTATTATATTATATTAATTTTTCGTTTGTGTTTATTTGAACACCAGCAATGGAACGCACAATACTGTGTCCTAAGACAGTTTGCCTAGGCGTCCAGGACTTTCCCACAGTATGCTGTAATGCGAAAGTTTGGGTGCACCCGGTCCAGGTCCATGTTTTTGCCATTGGAAAATATAATGCATACCGTATGAACTGTGCCAGATCTTTTGCACAGGCCACATTTTTCATATATGTATACACAACTGACCCTATGGGAGCACTCTAGTCTTTAACGGTCAGGACCACCACAGAGCTGGTATGATGTGGGTGGTTGATCATTCTCAGCACTGACGTGACACTGACGTGGTGGTGGTGTGTTAGTGTGTGTGGTGCTGGTGTGAGTGGATCAGACACAGCAGTGCTGCTGGAGTGTTGAGACACTGTGTCCACTCACTGTCCACTCTATTAGACACTCCTACCTTGCTGGTCCACCTTGTAGATGGACAGTCAGAGACGGTAGCTCATCTGCTGCTGCACCGTGCAGTGTTGGTCATCCTCTAGTCCTTCATCAGTGGACACAGGACGGTGCTCACAGGACACTGCCCCACAGGACGCTGCCCCACAGGACGCTGCCCACAGGACGCTGCCTGCAGGTCACTGTAGGACACAGGACTGTTTTGGTTGGTGGATGATTCTCAGTCCAGCAGTGGTACTGAGGTGTCCAGCAGCACTGCTGTGTCTGATCCACTCACACCAGCACCACACACACTAACACACCATCACCACGTCAGTGTCACTGCAGTGCTGAGAATGATCCACCACCCACATAGTACATGCTCTGTGGTGGTCCTGTGGGGGTCCTGACCATTGAAGAACAGGGTAATACAGTATACAGAGAAACAGATGGACTACAGTCTGGACCTGTACACCTACAGAGTGCTAGTGCTACAGAGAGAGAGAGAGAGAGAGAGAGAGAGAGAGAGAGAGAGAGTGAAGAGAGAGAGAGAGACAAAGAGAGAGAGAGAGTGAAGAGAGAGAGAGAAAGAGAGAGAGAGGAAGAGAGAGAGAGGGAGAGAGAGAGAGGGGTAGAGAGGGGGGGAGAGAGAGAGAGAGAGATGGAGGGGAGAGAGAGAGTTAAGAGAGAGAGAGAAAGAGAGAGAGAGTTAAGAGAGAGAGAGAGAGAGGGAGAGAGAGAGAGAGAGAGAGAGATGGAGGGGAGAGAGAGAGTGAAGAGAGAGAGGGGGAGAGAGGGAGAGAGGGGGGGAGAGATAGAGAGAGGGGGAGAGAGAGAGAGAGAGAGAGAGAGAGTGAGGAGAGAGAGAGTGAAGAGAGAGAGACAGAGGGGGGGAGAGAGAGAGAGAGAGTGAGAGAGTGTGTGAGAGAGAGAGAGAGAGAGAGAGAGAGAGAGAGAGAGAGAGAGAGAGAGAGAGAGAGAGAGAGAGAGAGAGAGAGAGAGAGAGAGAGAGAGAGAATATGCAGACTATTACTTGTTACAGTGTTATCCTTTTAAACGCAGTCCATCCAATCCCTGCGCAGAGGAGGCGTGGCCTGTGTAAATGTGGGTGGGTGAATAAATAAAGGACCCCGGAGCGCCGCCCACTGGGGGACACGCGGAGCTCTACATGCAGCAGCAGCAGCAGCAGCAGCAGCGCGCGCCTCTCCTGCACCGCGAGCAGCAGCTCATAGATGGAAGCGGAGGGGAGGTGAGGCACGCGCGCCATGTCCAACTCGAGTTCATCTGAGCGCGTTAACCCTTTCCGGCATGCGCGAGGACCCTCAGCGTAGACCGGTGGTCTTGTTATCGGCTTTGATTGGCTTGGACAGCGCATGCGCTAATTTACCCACTTGCACTGTATAGGGCTGCGCTATACATCCAGGTTATACCCAGGATTACACTGAGGTTCCTCACCTGCCGCGCGCTGTCATGTGTTCATCTGTCTGTGTGTAACTGCGTCCTGGTGTCTCCTCACAGGGTCACCATCAGAGAAGAGCTGTGGACAGTTTGTGGAGCTCCTGGACAGGACAGAACTGGACCAAGATGAGTGCCATTGTCTTCAATAAGCTGGAGGAGCACCTGCGCTTTGATGAGAGCGGGAAAGATGTAGAGAGGAACAGCCTGAACTACTTAGAGGTGATCGATGGACAGCATCCAGAGTTACTGTCCCGGCACAAGGGGCTGGACAGCCAAGGTGCTCTCAAGCACAGGAGAAATGGGTACGTACTGTGTGCTTTCGGCGGACGCTTCGCTTGATCTCTCACCAAACCGGGGCGAAGGGATCTTTATCCATTTGGGGTTTTCCGGTTGTTTACGTTTGTTTGTTTGGATGGAACCTGCACCTCCAGTTCACTGGAAAATGGGGATGTGCTGGATCCAGATGTGTACATCATTTCCACATGAGTAGAATGCATGACATCAACACAGTGGCAGCCAGAAGAGAGTCAGCTGAGAGACTAAACTGTGGTGATGTGATGTCATTTATTCCTGTATCAGAATCCAGTCGATTGGGAGCTCTGTTTTATCGAGAGCTCTGAGATCAAAGGAGCATTTCTGATGGGATATTATGTGATACTTACAGCAGAACCTCAACAAACCAGGGGTTATGATGTAAACCGAGTCACTCGGGGCGGTTTGGTGTGAAACGGTCCGTGACAGATGCATCCAAACTGTTCACAGTGGTGGTGATGGGAACCAGACGTCCGCCTCTAGAAGCTCCCTCACAGGAGGCTATTGCATAAATGGTTATGGAGGCGCTGGCTGACGCCTGAGATGCAGTTTGGGCTTGTAATGTATTTGAATCTGTTCGTGGTGAACGTAGACTCCAGAGGAAACTTCTATTTATAGGTTTAGGACTGTTTGTTGGTTTCTTAGGGCTGGGCGATACGCGATATCATAATCGTGATATCTTTATCAATATGGCACATATATAATACAATGTGATATAGAATACGTGATACATTATGATGTGGGATGCATAATGAAATATGATATGGGACATAGAATAAGATGTGGTATAGGACACATAATGAAATATGATATACAATACATAATGCAGTATGATATAGGGTACATAATGCAGTATGATATAGGGTACATAATGCAGTATGATATAGGATACATAATGCAGTATGATATAGGATATATAATGCAATGTGATGTAGGATACATAATGAAATATGATATAGGATGCATAACGCAGTATGATATAGGATACATAATGCAGTATGATATAGAATACATAATGCATTATGATATAGGATATATAATACAATGTGATATAGGATACATAATGAAATATGATAAAGGATACATAATGAAATATGATATAGGATACATAATGAAATATGATATAGGATACATAATGCAGTATGATATAGGATATATAATACAATGTGATATAGGATACATAATGCAGTATGATATAGGACACATAATGAAATATGATATACAATACATAATGCAGTATGATATAGGGTACATAATGCAATGTGATATAGGATACATAATGAAATATGATATAGGATGCATAATGCAGTATGATATAGGATATATAATGCAATATGATATAGGATGCATAATGCAGTATGATATAGGATGCATAATGAAATATGATATACAATACATAATGCAGTATGATATAGGGTACATAATGCAATGTGATATAGGATACATAATGACATATGATATAGGCTACAAAATAAATATGATACATAATTCATAATGCAGTATGATATAGGATATATAATATGATGTGATATACCATACATAATGCAGTATGATATAGGATGCATAATGCAGTGTGATAGATAATACACAATACAATATAACCATGTGTTATGTGGCGCATGATACATAATGCAGTGTGATATAGGATATATGGTATTCTTTTCTGAGTGTATAACTGGTACTTGTTTCATTATAAAGGGGGCAGAATTAGCCCTGTGTAGCTAAATTTACACAGTATGTACAAATATGGCCTGGGACGCATGTGTTCACAGTTTTAAATAATATTTTTATTCTTTTATCTGCTCAGATGTCTGAAAGACAGCATATCATGATGTTGTGCACTGTAAAAAACATCTTTAAGTGTCGCATTAATGTATAAATATGTTTCTGCTGTATCGCCCAGCTCTAAAGTTTCCACACACCATTTCACATCAGGCCACTCCACAATGACCACTTCCAGCTCACAGACCCAATCATTCAGAAATTTGGAAAACACTGGTGGAATTCCCCTGTGAGCCTGTTCACTGTGGGGGGACGTGTTGACAACCAAAACATGCCCTGGGTGCCAAAACTTTCGCCTAGAACCGTAGGTGCCTCTGGTGTAAATGCGGCTCATAGGGCGACGACAGCCTGACTGTGAATGACGTGTCAGAGACTGACAGAACCTTACAGGCCATTCAGGGTCTGTGAATGTGCTTTGCAGAGGGGGGACGTAGCCCACCCCTCTGGCTGCCCACTCTTTGGTAGAGCGGTGAGCACGGTCACAGCTGAGGGCCGAGACCTGCTCCAGTAGCAGCTCCTGCTCGACAGTGACATCTGCTGATCAAGGCGACTTCAGCTTACCCGGTCAGAGCCTCCGTTTACCTGGGCCAGCTTATTCTAATGGGTCATATACACCGAGCCCCTAAACGGCTAGAGGCAGGACAGCACTGCGGTTAGCTGAACACTAACAGTGCTCAGAATTCCCAGTATTCCTAGTTTCCACTCCTCACCATCCAGATAACCTGAACACATTCAGTGGTGTTGAGGTTCTGGACTGAGAACACCAGCAGCTGCTTCTTTGTTGGGTGTGTCTAGGAGAACAGCTACCCAACCCTTTAGACCTCCATAGTGTTGAGGTTTCTTCGCAAAAAGGAAGGACGAACAGAAACACCTGTATGATCTCAAATCTGAGGCGTGGAGACCTTGAGGCATGGATATCTGAGGCGTTGAGATCTGAAGTGTGGAGATCTGAGGCGTGGAGATCTGAGGCGTGGGGACCTGGGGCGTAGGGATCTGAGGCGTGGGGATCTGAGGCGTAGGGATCTGAGGCGTGGGGATCTGAGGTGTGGGGATCTGAGGCTGATAAATCTGAGGAGTGGAGATCTGAGGAGTGGAGATCTGAGGCATGGAGATCTGAGGCGTGGAGATCTGAGGTGTGGGGATCTGAGGCGTGGGGATCTGAGGCTAGGGGATCTGAAGTGTGGAGATCTGAGGCGTCGGGATCCGAGGCATATAGATCTGAGGTGTGGAGAGCTGAGGCATGGATATCTGAAGCGTGGAGATCTGAGGCATGGGGATCTGAGGTGTGGAGATCTGAGGCGTGGAGATCTAAGGCTAAGAAATCTGAGGCGTGGAGATCTGAGGCGTGGGGATCTGAGGCTAAGAAATCTGAGGCGTGGAGATCTGAGGCGTGGGGATCTGAGGCGTGGAGATCACAGTGTAAACAGCCGATGTTCAAATGACGGATACAAAATTAGGATAAACGTTTCCATAGACAGCGATGGTATACGGGTGGGCTCTGATATTAGAGGTGGGCCGCACTGAGATTTGTATATATTAAAGCTGTAACGAGGTGGTTGAGGCAGGTTGCAAATGCATACTGGCTTTATTTGAGTTTGTCTGGGAAACAGGGGTCAAGACACAGGTGGGTAGCAACAACGACATGTCCATAAAGTGAGGGACAACAGCCAGGACCAACAAGGGTCAAAACTCTACACAAACACTACCAAACACAGAGAACAAGAACAGGAGGGAAACACGGCTCAGCCTCACGAGGGGAAACCAGAGACCTCACAAACAGACTGGGCAAACAGAGGGGTCTTAACAGAAGACCTAATGAGTACAGACTGGTATCAGGTGTGGGAGTGGGTGGAGCCAGGGGGAGCAGGAAAAGCAGTGCTATAACCTGAAGTAACCAGAGGGGGCGTTGATAGACATATGGACAAGACCAGACAGACAGACAGGGAGACAGACAGGGAGACAGACAGGGAGACAGACAGACAGACAGACAGATGTGACAATAACACTGTCTGCTTTTCTGAACAACAACCCTGACCAGCTACAGAGCTTATCCTGAAGGGAGCCTAACGAGGCCGGTTTAATGGACTTAAGGTGGCGCTGTGTCTGAGACGCTATCTATCTATCTGTCTATCTGTCTGTCTGTCTGTCTTTCTATCTATCTATCTATCTATCTATCTATCTATCTATCTATCTATCTATCTATCTATCTATCTATCTATCTGTCTATCTGTCTGTCTGTCTGTCTATCTATCTATCTATCTGTCTATCTGTCTGTCTATCTATGTTTGTCTGTCTATCGTTCTATGTCTGTCTGTCTATCTATCTATCTATCTATCTATCTATCTATCTATCTATCTATCTGTCTGTCTGTCTGTCTATCTTTCTATGTCTGTCTGTCTGTCTGTCTGTCTGTCTGTCTGTCTATCTATCTATCTATCTATCTATCTATCTGTCTGTCTGTCTGTCTGTCTGTCTGTCTGTCTGTCTGTTAATCTTTTATGTCTGTCTGTCTGTCTGTCTGTCTGTCTGTCTGTCTGTCTGTCTATCTATCTATCTATCTATCTATCTATCTATCTATCTATCTGTCTGTCTGTCTGTCTGTCTGTTAATCTTTTATGTCTGTCTGTCTGTCTCTCTGTCTGTCTGTCTGTCTGGTTTGCTGCACAGTGGTTTTGATATCTGCCTCATGTCATAGATAGAGTCACAGTCGTTATAGAAACATCTGGAGCTCAGGGCTACAGCTCTGTAGAGGATGCTTCTTCACTCAGACAATCAACAACAACACGGAATTCAACCAGGAATGTCTGGAACTTTTGTATAGGACTCTGTGGTGCGTCAGCTTTCCAAGAGAGGAAGAAATTAAAAAAGTGGAGGACATACACCCGTGTGGGCCGCTCTCTGTGAGATTTACACCGCGGGTCACAGAAATAACATGTAGATTTAAAAATGATGTTTATATTTTAAGAGTTAAAGACGGAGAGTGGGGAAATGAGTATTTGATACACTGCTGATTTTGCAAGTTCTGACACTTACCAGGAATGGAGGGGTCTGTATGTTTCATCACTTCAACTGTGAGAGATAGAACCTAAAAACTAAACCCAAAAATTAAATGGTATGATTTTAAATGATTACTTGGTATTTGACCTGTTAGCCCTCCTATTCTGCACTCACTACCTGTATTAACTACACCTGTTTGAACTCGTTACCTGTATAACAGACACCTGTCCACACACTCAGTCATGGCCGAGACCAAAGAGCTGTCTAAGGACACCAGGGACAAAACCGTAGACCTGCACAAGGCTGGGATGGGCTACAGGACAACAGGCCACCAGCTTGGTGAGAAGGGAAGAAACACAAGACGACTGTCAGTCTAACTCGGTCTGGGGCTCCAGGCGGGATCTCGCCCTGTGGGGTAGGGACGATTCTGAGAAAGGTCAGGAATCAGCCCAGGGCTACACGGGAGGACCTGGTCAATGACCTGAGAAGAGCTGGAACCACAGTCCCAAACAGGACCATTAGTAAGACGCTCTCTTCTGTAAGAGTCTGTTCTGGTCGAGTCTGGTCTGTATACGTCCCTCTGTGGAGATACAGGTTCTTTGTTGCCTGTAAGAGGTCTATGGTTATATATTCGGTTTTGTATATTATATAGCTATTAAAATATATTATTAAAAGGATTTCAAACTTTTTAAAAATAAGCTAGTTTAGCATATGTAACCGTGGAAAATTTACCCATATAAAACATGTGTATATATATATATGTATGTATATTTATATATAGATATATATATATAGATATATACTATATTTTATCATTATCATTTTGAAATATACTGTTTTTTTATTATTATATGTATATATATATATATATATATATATATATATATATATATATATATATATATATATATATATATATTAAAATGATACTTGATACTTTGAGACATTTACATGATATATATAGCACAATATTTAGTTTTATGAAGTTTCAGTGTAAATGTATGAATTGGCAAGTAACAGTCCCTTATATCTAGTTGAATGAATGTATATAATAAGATTAAATGATCGTTTTGAAAGTTTTAATTTTTACATTGTTAAATTAATGTCCAGTTCTTCTCTGCTGGTTTTAGAACGCCAGATGAGCTGGCCTGTTTCAAACACAGTTCTTAAAATAAGCAAAGTGATCTGCCAATATGGTGAGACAATTTGGCCCCTAAAGCAAATACAAAAATCTGGAAATAAGTGAAAATCTCTGAATTAGATTACCCGAATATAAAAATAAGACATTAAGATTTATAAACTAAATATACGATCATTTAACTTGCAAAGATTTTTTTTGTTTTGTTTTTTGCTGTGTTGAAATGCTGGAACAAACATAAAGAAATTATAGATAGATAGATAGATAGATAGATAGATAGATAGATAGATAGATAGATAGATAGATAGATAGATGATAGGCTCCCTTTTACACTGTCAGAAAAAAAATTCACGGAGAGGAAACCTGCAGGAAATGAGTAACCTGATACACGTGTCCTGGTTCATTGACGTTTGCATTAAAGTTAACTCCTTCCTGTTGTAAAACCAGCCGAATGGAGGATGTCTGTTTATGTTGTCATCACTATCAACTTGTGAGAACAGCAGGGTAAAATCTTAAAATAGAAAATCACGAGGGTTGACCTCCTTATACTTGATACTGGTATTTGGACGCCTGTTAGAGATCCGTCCTAGTCAGAAGTTCCAAACATTCCTGGTGGAGTTCCATGTTGTTGATGATTTCCTAAGTGATCACTCCCCTTAATGAAAACAGACAGTCCTGTCCCAAAGTGGTTGTATTTCAGTTTCATTTGCCTGTGTGATCAAAGAGCTGATCTGTGTTTCTATTTCTGGACACCAGGGACAAAACCGTTAGATTTGCAAGCAGCCTGAGGGCCGTCTCTCTGCAACTACTCTTAAACAACAACACAACAACAGCAGCCTCTCGACTCTTAACAGCAGTCATAACTCCCAACAACAGAAACTCAGCTAACAGGACCACAGACGTCTGGCTCCGGATGACACTGTGATCTCTCTCTCTGGGGTAGTGGCGGGGGAAGGTCCGGCACAAGCGTCAGGCTCTGCAGAAAAGGTCAGGCCAATGAAGCAGCAGGGCTTACAAAACAACACGGGGGAGGACCTGGTCAATGAACCTGAGAAGAGCTGGAAACCACACTCCCAAACAGGTACCATTAGTACAGTAATCAGGTAAGTGTGATGTGTGTAAGTAGTATGTACCGGTGTACAGTAACTCAGTAAGTGTGATGCGTTAGTTGCTGTAAGTAAGAGTGTGGTGTTCTGGTTTAAGTGTAATGTGTTAGTTCTCCTGTAAGTCGTGTGTTGGTGTACCACTAAACTCAGTAAGAGATTAATGTGTTAGTGTTCTGAGCGTGTTAGTGCACAAATAGTAAAGGTATAATTACAGGTGTGTCAAGTAGCGTGTTGGTTTACTGTAAAAATACGTAAGGGTGTCTAGTTTAGCAGTAATGTGTAATGGTTAGTGTGCTATAAGTAGTGTGTGGTGTACAGTAAATATATATGTAATGTATATTGTATATGCTCTTAAAGTAGTACTGTATATATACATATATAACTCAGTAAGTGTTTAATGTGTTAGTGTACTGTAAGTAGCGTGTTGGTGTACAGTAACCTCAGTATACTGTATATAGTGTTACTATATATATGTATAGTAGTATATCTGTACATATAATCAGTAAGTGTAATATATATATATAATATATGAAAATGATGGTGATAAAATTAGCCCCTAATGCGTTAGTGTGCTGTAATATATCATATATAATAAATATTAAAATGGATACTTGATACTTTGAGACATTACATGACTAGGTAATATAGTGCAGTGTAATATTTACAGTACTTGGCAAAGTAATTTAGTGAATGGCAAGTAAACAGTTTGGGGTACAGTATCTCAGTTGTAATGGTAGTGTCTGTAAGTAGTGTGTTGGTTGTACAGTATCTTAGTTGATTGTTTTAGTGTGCTTTAAGTCGTGTGTGTTAACATTAACATTGTAAGTAAATGTATAGTGCTCAGAGGAAGTTCTGTGTTTTAGTGTACATCAGTAAATGTCATCTGTATAGGGTAAGTGCCTGGTTCCACTGTGTTGGGTGCCAGATGAGCTGTAATGTGTTTAGTGTACTGTAACAGTACAAGTCTTAAAATAAGCAAAGTGATCTGCCAATAGGTGAACCATGTAAGTGTAATGTAGTTTTGGCCCCTAAAGCAGTGTGGTTGGTGTTAGCAAAAATCTGGAAAGTGTAAGGTGAAAATCTCTGAATTAGATTACGTGAATATAAACTCAGAGGGTTTAATTTAAGATTTATAAACTAAATATACGATCAGTAACCTTGCCAAGTGTAATTTTTTTGTGTTTTGTTTTTTGCTGTGTTGAAATACTGGAACAAACAGATAAGAAAAATTATAGATAATGAGTAGCGGTGTTGCGTCTATAGATAGATAGTAATATGATGTAGATAGATAATTAGTGTGGAGGATAGATAGATTAGGCCCTCTCTGTTTACACTGTCAGAAAAAATTCATGGTGCAGGAACCTGCCAGAAAATGGCCCAGGTACCGATCGGTGAAGTAACTCCCCCCCCCCGTTGTGCTCTATAAGTAGTGTTTCAGTTCCATTGACGTCCAGGGTAAAGTGTAACTCTCCTGTAAAACTGGTGTTTTTGGAGAGAACCACCACAGTTTTTCTTGTTAGTGGGACGTTATAAACTTGTGAACCGCAGGGTGAATCTTAAAGCTAGTGCCCGTAAGGAGCGTTGAGGTTAGACCTAAGTCCACTTCTGTCCTGTAAGTAGTTTTTCGGTGTACAGTTAACTTATAAGGAATGCGTTAGTTGCTGTTAAGTCGCAGTTACAGTAATCAGTCATGGTGGATCGAGTTAGTGTCGAGAAGTCCAAAACCGTGTATGGTGTACAGTAACTCCGTAAGTGTGATGATCTAAGTGTCAGTTAATGAAATTACAGTCGTGTGTTAAAGTATTGTATTTCATGGTTTGATTTTCCAGTGTGTTAAACTCCAGAAGCTGATCTGTGTTTCATTTCTGAGGCCTTAGGATTTGAGCAGGTTGGCCTGAGGGCCGTCTCTCTGAGAACTGTACTAGTTAAAAAGTGTGTTACAGTACCAACAGCAAGGCCTCTCGAGTGACTTAACAGCGTCTTGGTGTCAAAAACTCGTAAGTCCAAATGCAGAACTGAGTAAAAGTAGGCAAAGCTGTACAGACACATAAGTGTAAATCTGTCCCTGATGACGTCAGGCTGTTGTTGTTCTCTCTCTTCAGTGGCCATGGAGTGACTGAAGCAGCGGCTTCGGTGGACGGTAAAAAAAACTCAAGTCACATGGTCAGCGTGTCCTGTACAGTAACCCAGTAAGCATGTTGTCACTGTAAGAAGCATGGCCAGGCCGCTGAAGCAGTGGCTTTACAAACACAGGGACAACCCCTACCCCAGTAAGTTGTGATGAGAAGTGTGCTGTAAGAGTGTGTGGTTGGTGTTACAGTACAACTCAGTAAGTGTAAAACCCTAGTGTGCTGTAAGTAGTGTTGGTAGTACAGTAACTCAGTAAGTGTGATGCGTTAGTGTGCTGTAAGTAGTGGTGTGGTTGTACAGTAACTCAGTAAGTGTGTAATGTGGTTAGTGTGCTGTAAGTAGCGTGTTGAGTGTACAGTAACTCAGTAAAGTGTAATGTGTTAGTGTGCTGTAAGTAGCGTGTTGGTGTACAGTAACTCGGTAGTAAGTGTAATGCGTTAGTGTGCTGTAAGTAGCGTGTTGTGTACAGTACTCGGTAAGTGTAATGCGTTAGTGTGCTGTAAGTAGTGTGTAGGTGTACAGTAACTCGGTAAGTGTAATGTGTTAGTGTGCTGTAAGTAGGCGTGTCGGTGTACAGTAACTCGGTAAGTGTAATGTTGTTAGTGTGCTGTAAGTAGCGCCGTTGGTGTACAGTAACTCGGTAAGTGTAATGTGTTAGTGTGCTGTAAGTAGCGTGTTGGTGTACAGTAACTCAGTAAGTGTAATGTGTTAGTGTGCTGTAAGTAGCGTGTTGGTGTACAGTAACTCAGTAAGTGTAATGTGTTAGTGTGCTGTAAGTAGGGTGTTGGTGTACAGTAACTCAGTAAGTGTAATGTGTTAGTGTTGTGTAAGTAGCGTGTGGGTGTGCAGTAACTCAGTAAGTGTAATGTGTTTAGTGCACTGTAAGTAGCGTGTTGGTGTACAGTAACTCAGTAAGTGTAATGTGTTAGTGTACTGTAAGTAGCGTGTTGGTGTACAGTAACTCAGTAAGTGTAATGTGTTAGTGTACTGTAAGTAGTGTGTTGGTGTACAGTAACTCAGTAAGTGTAATGTGTTAGTGTGCTGTAAGTACTGTGTGTTGGTGTACAGTAACTCAGTAAGTGTAAAGTGTGCTGTAAGTAGTGTGTCGGTGTACAGTAACTCAGTAAGTGTAATGTGTTAGTGTACTGTAAGTAGTGTGTCGGTGTACAGTAACTCAGTAAGTGTAATGTGTTAGTGTGCTGTAAGTAGTGTGTCGATGTACAGTAACTCAGTAAGTGTAATGTGTTAGTGTGCTGTAAGTAGTGTGTCGGTGTACAGTAACTCAGTAAGTGTAATGTGTTAGTGTGCTGTAAGTAGCGTGTCGGTGTACAGTAACTCAGTAAGTGTAATGTGTTAGTGCTCTGTAAGTAGTGTGTCGGTGTACAGTAACTCAGTAAGTGTAATGTGTTAGTGTGCTGTAAGTAGCGTGTTGGTGTACAGTAACTCAGTAAGTGTAATGTGTTAGTGTGCTGTAAGTAGCGTGTTGGTGTACAGTAACTCAGTAAGTGTAATGTGTTAGTGTGCTGTAAGTAGTGTGTTGGTGTACAGTAACTCAGTAAGTGTAATGTGTTAGTGCACTGTAAGTAATGTGTTGGTGAAGTGAGATTAGATTTGTGTGTCCAGTCATCACCCACCTATCTGCATGGGTTGCTGTGGTAATGATGTAGGCAACTATGTGGCCAGTCTCGCCAATTCCAACACACTGTATCTGACGTTGTTGCTGTTGAGTCAGCATTTCCAAAAACCTCCAAATGGAGTTTTTATCTGATTTGCATTAGTTTGATTTGGGCTGTTGTTTACGGCCGTCTAGACTCTCAGAAATGAAAGTGGATATGTCAAAAACTGGATTTGGGTCGAGAGTCTGAACAACACGCTTGATAGTGTTAATGATTTGCTGCTGTTAAATCGTGTACGATGTGGGAAGGCTGATTTTCCTGCAGGCCTAATTCGGATGTGGTGTTGCGGTTTCTGCAGGTATCGAACTGGTTTGCCAACGCTCGACGCAGGCTGAAGAACACAGTGCGGCAGCCGGACCTGAGCTGGGCCCTACGCATCAAACTCTATAACAAATACGTGCAGGGCAACGCAGAGAGACTGAGCATCAGCAGCGATGACTCGGCCTCGGAGGGTAAGAGGCGAGGAGACAGAGGGAGAGTGACGGAGTCCCTCTTACACAAGCCCACTTCAAAAGCAGTCAGTCAGCACGGACATGTTTGGCGTCTGAAGTTTGCTCTTCTTTAACTAATGTCCCTAACAAGTCACGGAGGCTAGTACCACACCAATTAGCATCGCTCAAACTGAACGCTCAAACCCAGCACACACTTGCCTCAACCCGAGTCCAGTCGAAGTCCTTATAGGAAAGTCTGCCCACTCGACGACCATCTTGGCATAGCAGGCAGGAGTCTGTCTACGACCATACAAGGCCAGACTCGCGTCTCTCTGAATTGGGGGAGACCTATGAAACCAAAAGTCGTAATAACGTTTCATATTTCCTGTCATGTTTCCACCAGTCTCCTCCTCCATAACCTCCCCGCTCCAGTGGCATGTTGGATGTGGTTTCTGACGGTGTATGCAGCCTTAGTTTGGTGTTTATATACCCACAGTTTCAAAAACCAGATAGCAAGTCTGCTACTTAACTGTCCAACATGGAACGAGGCCACTACATGAGCTCGCACAGTGCTAATTAGCATTCCTTGCTAGCTACATTAGCCCCATAGCTCACATTTACACAATATGACACTTGTTCCAGTATGTATTCAGTCAGCCAGGATGTGTCCAAATTTGGCTTCTTTAATAGCACTGGAGCTATCAGGCCAACATGACTAACTACACTAGAAGTCAATAGTCACCCAAATCATGCCCATGAACTTTAAAGGGGTGCTATTATGCTTTTCTTGTGTTTTTCTGTTTCCCTTAAAGTGTTATGGCTCTTGTTGTGCATGTAAACAGTCTGCAAAGTTTTAAAGCCTACGGCAAGAATATACTTCTCAGCAGGCTGAATGGCCTTGTTGGAATTCTTGAAATTGAATTTTTTTCTGTTACAAGGTGATGTCATCACGTAGCACAGTCCTTAATGCCCGCCTACCGGCTAGCTTGGGACAGCCTCACACAACACACAGAGAGATAAAATATTAAAAACACAGACCACTCTGAAAAAGTCTGGCGGGTGAACCAATCAGAACACATTGGGCTCACCAGGAGGTGGGGCTTAAAGATACAGGAGCTCAATTAAAGCCACTTTATCTGTTACAAGGTGATGTCATCTCGTAACACAGTCCCTAATGCCTGCCTACCAGCAAGCTTGGGATGGCCTCACACAACACACAGAGACGAAACAGTAAAAATACAGACCACTTCTGAAAAAAAGTCTGGCGGGTGACCAATCAGAACACATTGGGTTCAGCAGGAGGCGGGGCTTAAAGATACACAAGCTCAAATGAAGTGTTGGAGCCCTTTTCTCTGTTACAAGGTGATGTCATCTTGTAACACAGTCTCCAATGCCCGTCTTCCAGCAAGCTTGGGATGGCCCCAAACAACACACAGGGATGAAACAGTAAAAATACAGACCACTGCGGAAAAAGTCTGTCGGGTGACCAATCAGAACACACTGGGCTCAGTAGGAGGCGGGGCTTAAAGATACAGGAGCTCAAATGAAGCCACTTTGTCTGTTACAAGGTGATGTCATCTCGTAACACAGTCTCTAATGCCCACCTACCTGCAAGCTTGGGATGGCCTCACACAACACACAGAGACGAAAAAGTAAAAAAACAGACCACTTCTGAAAAAAAGTCTGGCGGGTGACCAATCAGAACACACTGGGCTCAGCAGGAGGCGGGGCTTAAAGACACAGGAGCTCAAATGTGTTTCAGACATGCATTCTATTCTAGTAGACCCTGAATATAAAACGATGTACCTTAAAAAAAGCACAACAGGTGCCCTTTAAGGTGGCATGGACTTCATATCATATCAGTATGGTATGGACACAGTATGACACAATTTCATTGTGTAGCTGAACACTGTGGGCCAAATTTATGACTTGTATTTACAGAGTACAGAACTGGGTGACCGTTGACCTCTACTGTTGATTAGCAGCATTAGCCTGAACTCCAGCGCTACACTACAGAGGAATCTGGATACCAAGCATGTTCTGGCTCATCAGTGGGAAAGTTGTTGAAATTAGATTAGCGGTTAGCTACATTAGCTGCATAGCTCCAGTCCAAAATGAAAGAATCAAACTTCAGGTTCCAAAAGTTTCTTGGCTGGTCACCTGCATTTGGAGTAAAGGAGGGAGCAGAGGTTGGTGGGGTCATAAGCTTGGCTTTGAACACGCTCATACTGATCAACTCAGAGAGGCCGTACTCACAACCAATACTGAAATGTCAAACCCTGACATGCGGTCGAAGCACGTTCATACAATTTTCCATGTACTCTGGATGTAGACGGACAGCCAGGGCATGTTTGGTGTCCAGATGTCATTTCTAAAGCTGCACTGGAGCTATGAAACTCACATCGCTAGCAAACTTTCTCATGCAAGTCTTTGATGAGGCTGCATAGATGATGGGGCTATAAATACCTGTGGGGTGTGAGTGACGGGATCCATAGATTGGGAGGAGGTGCTACAGTGCAGGGAATGTCTCGTTCCATGTGTGGTAAACGCTCCAGAGCAGATGTTAATGATTGGCTAAAAGGAGGGACTGAGCATTTGGGCGTGGCCAAAGACCATAGTGTGAAGGAAGTAGCTGAGTCTGCAGGTGTATGGAAGCGTACGGCCATATGGGTCTACCAGCAGTGGCTACAATCCCAGTCTACAGGGAATTCTTCTCAGAATTGTGCCAGGGAAGGCCTCCACCAAATCTGGCCCAACTGACCAAATCTTTGACGGACGAGTGTCTGAACACTGATGTGGCCTACATCCAGAAACTTGTCCAGTCCAGGCCCAGTCAGGTCTTTGTCAAGGTTGCTGGTGTGGTTTAGAACACAGTGTGACTTCCTGTACCTGAACAATGTGGACACCTGTAACAGGTGTTAATGGTTAAACAATGTGGGTGGCTATTGACTTCTAATCTGTGTTAGCAGCATTAGCCTCAACTCCAGGACTGAGCTAAACCAAAATCCGGGCACCGAACATCTCTTGGCCTATCCGGGGAATTGCTTGTTGACTGGTCCAGGACTTTTTCCAGTACTGTGCTGTGTATAATCCGGAACAGCATATTTATCCTGACCCACGTTTTTGTTTACCACAGACGGTGAGAACCCTCTACAGATGCAGGCGGGCGAATCTGAGTCCAGCAGACCCAAGAGCGTGATCCAGGACAGCCGAGGCCTAGGTGCAGGCCTGAGGACGGACCCGTCGCTCTGCGGTGATTACGTTTCGCCGCCAAAGTACAAGAGCAGCTTGCTGAACCGCTATCTCAACGACTCCCTGCGCCACGTCATGGCCGCCAACAAAGGCCTGGACTCCCGTAAGAGGCACCACTCGGGATCCTTTAGCTCCAACGAGTATGACGACGAGCTCCTGTCTCCATCGTCTTCAGAGACTGAGGCCAACTTCACCTACCGCACAGGTAAGAGCTGTTAGCGGGCTAGCACACTGCCTGAAACCTTCAACCCTTCAAAACAGGAAGGAGTAACTCAGCACATTCACTAGCTGCACGTATAGCTGCACCCAGGAGGAATCAACCGACAAGAACGAAACTTGGTGGGTAGGTTTGACATCATGAGACGTGCTAATGATCCAATGTATGTCTCAATGGAGACCACTAACTGTGGTCAGCGCTTAGATTATTTGTTGCGCCATTGGGTTGTTGTCGCCCATCACACACATCCAGATGGTGTCCTGGTTTCACTCCACCTCCACCCCTACCGCACCATCTGCAGGAACTGTGTGAGGAAATTTAAGCTGCATGGGATGGATTACCACAGGACACCATTAGGAACCTCTACAGCTCCATACCGAGACGTCTGGCATGTTGGGTTAGCAAACACGGCGGCCCGACTCCATACTGAGAGACAGACTTCTGTATGTGTAGCTCAATAAATATTGATCATATCAGTCTAAATTTATCATCAGTTATTGATCCTGGTCACCTTTATCCTCCTTCCCAACACCACTGCACTCCCACACCTCCTTCTGGGTGCAGCTTTATTTTGATAATGAGTGTATATATTAGTAATGAGTAAAAATGAGTAATGGTAGTAACTCCAGGCTCCTCACATCGCTCCTCACATCGCTCCTCACATCGCTAGCAAACTCTCCCATGCAAGTCTTTGATGAGGCTGCATAGATGATGGGGCTATAAACACCTGTGGGGTGTGAGTGACAGGATCCATAGATTGGGAAGAGGTGCTACAGTGCAGGGAATCTCATTCCATATGTGGTAAACGCTCCAGAGCAGATGTTAATGATTGGCTAAAAGGAGTGACTGAGCATGTGGGCGAAGACCATAGTGTGAAGGAAGTAGCTGAATCTGCAGGTGTATGGAAGCGTACGGTCATACGGGTTTACCAGCAGTGGCTACAATACCAGCCTACAGGGAATTCTCCTCGGAATTGTGCCAGGGAAGGCCTCCACCAAATCTGGCCCAACTGACCAATTCTTTGCTGCCAAAGTGTCTGAACACTGAGGTGGCCTACATCCGAAACTTGTCCAGTCCAGGCCCAGTCCAGTCCTAGCTGGTGCTGGTGCTCATGGAGGTGTTACATGGTGTTAGGTACGTTTCAGTCACAGGGGACTGATCCGTGATCAGATTTCTGTATGGGCTGTATTAATGGTGAAGCAGTCCAGCTTTACAGTAGCCTTCTTTTCCCAGATCCAAACCCGGAATGTCTTTGTTATTGAGTCAGTGATGCGTGAAAGAGGTTTTATTTGGGAACCTCATAAATTATTCTCCAGCTACCATCAAACTGTAGTGTCATATATGTAGATCTGAGAGTGAAGAGGCTGTCCGAGTCCCTACTCGGGTGGCCACATGTCCGGTTTTACTCCAGACCGTCCGGTTAATCATCTTCCCAGTCCTCCGTCTGGTCCAGTACTTGGACGGATGGCTATGAGTCCACTTTCCGGGATGAACCATTCAAAGTGTTCATTCACCAACAACAGTATGTGTGCCATTGCCTCACGTCCGTGTCGTGGCTTGCATTTCATTGGTTTAACAAGGTCATGTGACATCACTTGCCTAGCGGCTAACCGCAGATCAGCCCTCTAAACGGTAGTCCATTAGTAAGCTCCTCTCTCACTCCCGAATGTCACCCATTCCAGCCAATTAGGATTTATGTGGACTGTATATAGGGTCTAGTTTCGTGTCCACCCCCCATCCCCTTTATGATGTCCTCCTATTGGGGGTGGGATGTCCTCTTTTCCCGGGGTGGCCTAATCCCTACTGGACCAAAGTTGTGAAGTATTTGTCTTCAGGCGAACAGAACTGTGTTTGTAGACGTCGTGTAAGTCTGGTTCCGTCGGTTCTCAGTCATAACCGGAACAGCTGTGGCTCTAAAAGCCCGGTTACAGCTCCATTTAGTCGCTTGCGTGTTTTCAACCTGACTAATATCGTTAGCTGACATCATGCGAGCTGCGCTTTCGGGATGATGTGTTTGCTCTGAGCGTATTTAAGGCAGCAGCCGCTCGGACTGTGGAAAGTTCCTTTACTCTGCGGTGCCGTAGCTTATAGGAACACCTGCTAACAGTGAACCTTCCTGTCAAGCCAAAGAGGTTGAGTTTAATTCATCGTTTGCATAATTTCCACCGCAACCTTTTCAAACGTCCTATTCCTCTGTTGGTTTTGTCCCGCTGCCACTATGGAACGGCCTCATTTTGGGGAAAAATGAAGGAATGTTCTCCTTTTGATTTCTTTATGTGCCTGCGCTCGTAATTTAAGCGAGGAGTTATTTGTGTAGCTTGTGTCAAAGCCAAACAAGGTAGCCAACCACAAAGTGTGGACAGATTACATTTTCCTAATGGGACATAATAGCAGTGTGGGTAGCGTTAGCGTTAGCCGCTTATCTCCTGATTTTATCCTGTTTTACACGCAGACGTTCAGCCTTTAGCTGGGTTTATGTTAGAGGGGGACGCGGCCTGGTCATTAGAATTCCTCTCAGAGGTCAGGCAGGTCAAGGTCGGTCAGATTTTTGGACAGAATTCAGCAGACTGACAAAGCATAGACCGTAATGTCAGATAGATGCCTGGAAGGTGTAATGTCACAGTCTAGCTGGTTAAGAGAGAAAGGCTCTTTTAGGCGATTTTCTTTTTTTTTTTTTTTTTTTTTAAGCTTAAAAATAAATAAATAAAAATAAATAAAAAGTAGATTTTTTACAAAATTGGATTTTATAATATATTTTCTATATATTTATATATTATAGATTTTAAAATGTTTTTAAAATGTGTATTTTTAATATTAATACTTGGTCATTTTTATATATACATTATTATTTAATAGTTTTTTTATTTTGTATTTTTGTAGATTTATTTTTATAGATTTTATTTATCTTAAATATATATATATATATATAAATTTTTTGTAAAGCTTTTTATTTATTTTTTATATATTTATATTTTATAGGTATATAATATTTATATATTTTTAAATTTAATAGCCTTTTGTTGATGTTTTTAATATATTAAAGTTTTATAGTTTTTCCTTTTTCTATTTTTTTGTATTGATTGTTTTTTTTTCTACTGAATTGTTTAACCAAAAAATGACCACAGCAGTGCATTCCCACACATGGAAAGCCATTAAACATATACATATTTTTTAATTTTCATATATTATAATTTTATGATTTATTTATTTATTCGGTTAGGGTTTTTTTTAATGAATTTTTTATTTTTATTTTTTAATTTTTTATCAAGAATCATCTGACCATAGCAGTCCACTCCTGAGGACCTGGAAATCCAGTAAATGTATATATATTCTAAGGACACCTTGGCTACAATGGTTTCAATGCTGCTTGAACGCTGTTCTATTGCTGGTTTAACACAGCTGGCCACATTCCTGATCACACAGACTGGGGACGGACCTAATTTCCAGGTTTCCTCTAATTGCAGCTGATCCGTAATTTGCCTCTTTAAAAATACACAGAGGTGCAGACCAGGGTCAGCTTCAAGATGGCAGCTCCTGCTGTTTTTACAGCTCATGCAAGAACTTTAAATCAGCTAGGGCTTACAGAGATGGACTTACTGTCCAGAGGTGGGCTGTTCGGTTTAGAATCAGGGTTATTGGCCAAGTATGTGGACACACACAGTACACAGTGATTCCACACATACACAACGTGCACAGTGACTCCACACAGACACAACGTACACAGTGACTCCACACAGACACAACGTGCACAGTGACTCCACACATTCACAACGTGCACAGTGACTCCACACATACACAACGTGCACAGTGACTCCACACATGCACAACGTGCACAGTGACTCCACACCTACACAACGTGCACAGTGACTCCACACAGACACAACGTGCACAGTGACTCCACACATACACAACGTGCACAGTGACTCCACACATACACAACATGCACAGTGACTCCACACCTACACAACGTGCACAGTGACTCCACACAGACACAACGTGCACAGTGACTCCACACAGACACAACGTACACAGTGACTCCACACAGACACAACGTGCACAGTGACTCCACACATTCACAACGTGCACAGTGACTCCACACATACACAACGTGCACAGTGACTCCACACATGCACAACGTGCACAGTGACTCCACACCTACACAACGTGCACAGTGACTCCACACACAGACACAACGTTCACAGTGACTCCACACATACACAACGTGCACAGTGACTCCACACATACACAACATGCACAGTGACTCCACACCTACACAACGTGCACAGTGACTCCACACAGACACAACGTGCACAGTGACTCCACACATTCACAACGTGCACAGTGACTCCACACATACACAACGTGCACAGTGACTCCACACATTCACAACGTGCACAGTGACTCCACACATTCACAACGTGCAACCACAGTTACTCCACCCAGACACAACCTGCACAGTGACTCCACACATACACAACGTGCACAGTGACTCCACACATTCACAACGTGCACAGTGACTCCACACATTCACAACGTGCACAGTGACTCCACACATACACAACGTGCACAGTGACTCCACACATACACAACGTGCACAGTGACTCCACACATACACAACGTGCACAGTGACTCCACACATTCACAACGTGCACAGTGACTCCACACATACACAACGTGCAC
>JAMWET010000845.1:197500-202134 GCA_024036415.1 Prochilodus magdalenae
CCACGACTGCCTCCACAACTGCCTCCAAAGAAGATCTGGAGAGTATGTCTGAAAGTAAGCTAGAGATCTTAACTCCCACGTAACTAGGAGAAGAAGAAATGAGACTGTTACCGTCCTCAAGTCCTCTTTTTAAGCTCAAGCTGTCCAGCTAACGGAGAAATCCTGTCTTGTGAAGCCCACCACAACCCCACAACTGCCTGTAACACTCCGGTTTTCTTGAAGTGGTTGGATGAGGCATGGTTGACCTTGAGAAGGAGGTCCCAGCGTTCCTGAGCAACACATGATTTGAATATGATTACACGCGCAGTGCTGTTGCTCATGTTCCGTGATTAGCTCACTATTTCCCTGGCCCCCCAACACATGATTAACACTGCATGCTTCAGTGCGCTACAACTGCAATCTCAGGGCCCGCTGCCCATCCGTCTTTAACGGAAAATCGCTTTCCTGTCAGATCAGCGCTCGTAAAGCGCTCAGGTCAATATTTTCACACCGCTGCTGCCGTGCGGCTCCAGCGTGGACAGCGGCCAGCTCTGAAGGCGCGTCTAGCCACCGATAGCGTTGAGAACAACCCAAGGGGGGCCAAGGCAGATTTTGAAAGGACGCAGGGGGGAACTTACAAAGCCATTCAGGAGGCGAACAGAGGCAGTAGGGAGGAAATAAGCCGTATGTTGACTTAAAGCAACAGAGCGTGAAAACGCGGCGCAGTTGGTTAGCCAGTGTGTGGGGGGTGTTTGTTTTTGTACATGTGCAGACAAAATCAAAAAACATCTGCACCCACTGTCCATTTTCAGCTCCACTGACCATATAGGACACTCTGTAGGTGTCAGAGTACAGACTGTAGCCATCTGTTTCTCTGTGTAACGTATCACCCTGTTCTCAATTGGCAGGACCCCCCACAGGACACCACAGAGCAAGATACTATGTGGGTGGATGGATGCCCAAATGATGTAGACAAGCAAAAAAATCCCCTTGTCATCAAAAAAAATAGCTCTGAAACTGGCTGTGGAGGTTTGACATGAGAGGCATGCAAATGGATTCAGCTTTACACTCATACCACACATAAGTGGGGACAGGCCTTATCGTGTACCTGACTGACCCAACACCACCATTACAGACCTCCAGCGAGCAGTGGATCCGCATGCGTCATCATGTAGTGCAGCACCATCGGGCAGACGGCTTGCACCACGCAGGACTACATGTCCACACAGACCGGTACCACGACTGTCCTTAAAAACCACGGTCACCGTCACCAAAGACTGCAGTGGTGTCGTAACAGACTGTAATGGAGGGACTCAGAATTGGCACGCGGGTCATCTTCAGTGACGGAGTGCCGCTGTTAGTCTTGGTGGAGACAAACCCAACGAATCCGTGTGTGGAGGCACCGTGCGTCAGACCGAAGGATGAGCTGGTTTGTCGTCACACGTCCAGAAGACCTGGTGTCCCTCCAACTCACACCCTACCGCACCATCTGCAATGAACTGGGTGAGGATGTTCAAGGCTGCATGGATGGATTATCACAGGACTCACATTAGGAACCTTCACAGCTCCATAAACGAGGATGTCTGGCGTGTTGGTTAGCCAATATGGCGGACTAACTCACATACTGAGAGACCAGAATTCTGTATGTGTCGCTAATAAAATATGATCATATCAGTCTAAGTGATCATCAGTTATGCTCCTGTCACCTTTATCCTCCTTCCCAACAGCACCGCACTCCCACACATCACGCTTGCAGTTGATATGGTCGTATAAGCAAACCCTGTGCGATGGATGTCATGAAGTTTAAATTGGGACTTCAGCTGGCATTTCCGTCGAAGGTGCCCGGAGTTTTACTGAACTCAACTGACTTTGTGTTCTGAAGCCGTCAGCGCTGTGATATTTAATGTATTAGGAAGTGAGAGATTGAATTTTGCTGATTAAAAATCAATATGAGGGGTGGTTTTCTTTGCTTGAGAGCCTCAATCAAGCCTGAGTGGCTGGAGAGGACATTCGGTAGCGTAGTGAAGTTCAGCCAAATTGACTTTATTAATGCCTCGTAGATAGTGTTTGGCTCCGCCGCGGTTTAGGAAATCTGATGGGAGATGTTTAGGCAGGGACTATTGAAAATTGTGGTTGGTGTTGCGGGGGTCGCAGTCCAACTTTCCCTCTCATGGCTCACCTAGAGGATTTTTCCTCGTGATCTGGACGTTCTTTACAGCTGAATAATGAGGCAGTTTCATTTCGCCGGACCAAATGAAGCTGATACCACCTGGCGAAAGGCCAAGTCCATAGCAACTGTAGAAATGGTGTCCGTCTGGTCACGGAATTATTTGACCTATATTTTGTTTACTGTGGACCGTGGACTATCACGCAATGGGACTAACGGGGCCTACCCAGCATCTGTGTTTCACGAGGCATATGATGTCGACATAACAGTATGTGCTAAGTTAGCGGTATGCTAGCGAATTCTAATGCAAATCTATCATGGTCCAAGGCGCTAGGTGATCGGCCTACAAGCCACCCACGCAGCACTTCCTCCTACAGATGAGTAGACCTGTTATAGGTCATAACTTATTAGATTTATATAAACGGGTGTTTAACGTTTCTACATCTCCCATTCAATTACATGGTGTGATGTTCCCTGTACCTTAAGGACTGTAAGATTAATTTATGGGCCACTGTGATGTCATAGTTGTAGCCTGTCACATTCAAACCACTGGAATATCATGAAGCCTGTCCCGAATCGGCCACTGTGATGTCATTGGTAGAAACTGTTACTTGTGGTTCATTTTGATGTCCTCGATAAAGAGTGTCGTTAATGGCATGTGATGTCATGCTAATAAGAGTGTTACTTATGTGCCGATGATCTATCAGTGCAGTCTGTCTTGTATGGACACTGTGATGTCATGGTGAGCTGTTAGTAGGACCACTGTAATGTTGGAAGTGCGCCTGTCCTGTATTGATGCCCCTGTGATTTCATCGGTGCAACTGTACATAGGGGCCAGTGTGATGTCATCGATAAAGGAGTGGCTTATAGGACATATTGTCCATCAGTGTGGCCTTCACTGGGGATGGGGTGTGTAATGTCATCGGTAAAGCGTTTTGATAGGGCATTGTGATGTTCTACGCAGCCTGTCATTTATGAGCCCATTTTGATGTCATTGGTGAAGCCTGTCATTTAGAGCCATTGTGAGTCATAGTGTAGCCTGTCACATACAAACCACTGGACTATCATGGAACCTGTCCTGACTGGGCCACTGTCATGTCCATTGTAGAAACTGTTACTTGGGTCATTTGATGTCCTTGATAAAGAGTGTCCAGATTTAATGGGCCATTGTGATGTCATGTTACTTATGTGCCGTTAGGATGTCATCAGTGCAGCCTGTACTTTACGGACCACTGTAATATCAGAAATGCAGGTCTGTCTTGTATGGACCACTGTGATGTCATGGTGTAGCCTGTACTTATGGAACCACTGTAATGATGGAAGTGTGCCGTCCTCTATGGGCCACTGTGATGTCATGGTGCAAACTGTTACATATGGGCCAGTGTGAGTCATCGATTAAAGAGTGTCGCTTATAGGACATGATATTGTCATCAGTGCAGCCTGGCATCTTATAAGCCATTGTGATGTCATAAATGTAGCCGTCACATACAAACACTGGAATATCATGGAAACTGTCCTGAAATCGGCCACTGTGATGTCATTGGTTTAGAAACTGTTACTGTGTTCGCTTGATAGCTCGATAAAGAGTGTCGTTAATGGGCCATTGTGATGTCATTGCTATAGAGTGTTACTTATGTGCCGTTATGATGTCATCAGTGCAGCCTGTTACCTACGGACCACTGTAATATCAGAAATGCAGTCTGTCTTGTATGGACCACTGTGATGTCATTGGTGTAGCCTGTTACTTATGGACCACTGTAATGTTGGAAGTGCGCCTGTCTGTATGTGCCATGTGATGTCAGGTGTAGCCTGGTACTATGGACCACTGTAAATATGGAAGGCAGCCTGATCCTGTAGGGCATGTGAATCATTGGTGACTGCTTATAGGACAATTAATTGTCATCAGTGTGGCCCTTCGAGTATGGGTCGTTTTGATTGTCATCAGCGCAGCCTGTTGTTTATGAGCCATTTGATGTCATTGCGTGTAGCCTGTTACTAGGACCACTGTAAATATCGGAAGTACAGCCCGTGCCACATGGGCCACTGTGGATGTCACTGGTGCAAAACTGTTAATATGGGCCTATTGTAATAATCAAAAATGCAGGTTCCTTGTATGTGCCACTGTGGTGCATGGTGCAAAACGTCACTTAGGGCCCAATGTGATGTCATCGAAAAGGAGTGTCGATTGGTAGGGACATATGATGTCACTAGTGTGGCCCTCAGGTTATGGGACATTTGTACTGTCATGATAACCATGTTGTCTATGGGCCCTGGTGATGTTGCGTTCGGCCGGGAACTTAGCGCCACTGTGATGTCATAAGTGTAACTAGCACTTTAGGCCATTATGATGTCATCAGTGTAGCATGTACTTATGACACCACTGTGATGTCAGGAATGCAGCTTGTCCTAAAGGGGCCACTGTCCAATAGAAACTGCAATTACTTATCCATATGTGATGTCATGGATACACCACACTTGGTAATGGTCC
>JAMWET010000846.1:0-15000 GCA_024036415.1 Prochilodus magdalenae
ATGACGAGGAAAGGAAAAGAAAGAGTGGAAGATGGAGAAGAGGGTAAAGGAAAGAAAGAGAAGGAGAGAATGGAGGTAAGAAATAAAGATAATGAAGGCAGGAGAGAGTGATGGAGAGGAGCAGTGCTGGTCCTGGTGATGAACTAAGGAGACCTCCAGTCCTGCGTGTGGGGGGGGTCTCGGCCGAGCTGTCCCTTTATCAGGGGACACAGAGGCCTGATTCAGAACAGCACTGCGGTGGGGGTGTGTCTTCAGTATCTCTCTCTCTCTCTCTCTCTCTCTCTCTCTCTCTCTCTCTCTCTCTCTCTCTCTCTCTCTATCTCTCTCCCCCCCCCTCTCTCTCTCTCTCTCTCTCTCTCTCTTTCTATCTCTCCCCCCCCCCTCTCTCTCTCTCTCTCTCTCTCTCTCTCTCTCTCTTTCTATCTCTCTCCCCCCCCCCCTCTCTCTCTCTCTCTCTCTCTCTCTCTCTCTCTCTCTCTCTCTCTCTCTCTCTCTCTCTCTCTCTCTCTCTCTCCCCCTCTCTCTCTCTCTCTCTCTCTCTCTCCTCTCTCTCTCTCTCTCTCTCTCTCTGTCTATTGAGGGGGGTGTCAGCAGGAAGTCGTATTTCCTACCTTGCCTTGACTTTATCACTGCCTATAAATGAGCTGTCCATCAAGCCTGCCTTTTTCTTAATCATACACGAGATCTGCCGTCTCGTGAGTCATGCATTCCTTTTGTCCCGCCGCTGTAACATCTTTCTTCTGTTAGGACATAGGGAGCGAAAAAAAAAAAAAACGTGACAAGAAAGACTGTCGCCCGTGGTGCCGAGCTGCTAATGTGCAGTCATGGGGAAGAATAGCGACCTAGCCGCCATTTCACGCCGAATGTTCATCACGTTCCGTATGGGAATGATTCAAATCGGAACGCTGGCTCAGAGAAGGGCCGGGAACTGTAATAATCCCGGCGCTCAGGAGGTTTATGGGCGAATACCTCAGGGAACACGAAGCTGGCAGCGCGCCCAACTGGTCTGAGCGTCTAAGGGCTAGCCCTGTTGAGGAATTTGCGAGTTTGATTCGGCAGCCGCACGTAGCCATGTGTCCAGGAGGTCGGAATTGGGCCATCCCGCCCATAATTGGTGGATATGTTGGCCCCGCCCCTTCCCATAACTCAGTTTGATGCTAGCCAACAAACTTGCTTTGTCTCAAGTCAAGATGCATAATGAATATTTAAATGAGTTCTGCTCTGATTGGCTGGTTTACAGCGAGACACGGCCCACCATGATCAGACAGACGCAACATACACCAAATCAAATGAGCCTCTGTGTAAATAAGCTCCGCCCTCATACTATTTAGCTGGCTATACTAGTTAGCTTGGAGCTAATGCTAGTAGCTAACGTTAGCTATGCTAGCTACTGGCTTTCCATCTGGACGTCAACACACAGTAGATTAAAGTTGATCCTCACTATGGAGCTCTCAGTAATAAGAGGATCTGGCTTCAACCGGCCAACACGGATCAATGGCCACCCCTCGTCACCGCACGGCTGCTACTTACAGGTCTGCTACTTACAGGCTGATGTGGGTTGTGATGCTAATAAAGGTGGTGCTGCTCCTCTCTTCAGTCTCGGTCAGGGCTTACTAAACGATGGGCGGAGCTGCACTAAAGGAGTCAGCTTAAGTGCATGTGCAAGCGCGAGTAATTGGTGGTTATGTGGGATTCCTGAGACCATGTGTAACTAGAGCAGTGAATCAGTTAAAGCTGGAGTTGAAAACCAGTGAAGAAGAACACATTGGATTTGAGTTAAAAGTCAGCTAAGCTCACATTTAAGTTGAGTCAATTAGGCACACATACAATGGAGTCACAAGTCAGCTAAGCACATGTTTGAGTTGGGTCACAAGTCAGTAAAGCACACATCTATTTGAGTTGTGAGTCAGCTAAGCGCGCATTCGAGTTAAGTGACAAGTCAGTTAAGCACAATGACGATTGAGTCATAAGTCAGCCAAGCACGTTTGAGTTGAGTCACAAGTCGGCTGAGCATATTTGAGTTGAGTCACAAGTCGGCTGAGCATATCGCATTGAGTTGCCAGTGAACTAAGCACACATTCGAGTTAAGTCACATGTCAGTTAAACACAACTACAATGGAGTCAAAAGTCAGCTAAGCACATGTTTGAGTTGAGTCACAAGTCAAGTAAGCACAGCTGCAGTTGAGTCACAAGTCAGCTAAGCCTTGTTTGAGTTGAGTCACAAGTCAAGTAAGCACATCTACAGTTGAGTCACAAGTCAGCTAAGCCTTGTTTGAGTTAAGTCACAGCTCAGCTAAGCCTTGTTTGAGTTAAGTCACAAGTCAAGTAAGCACAGCTACAGTTGAGTCACAAGTCAGCTAAGCCTTGTTTGAGTTAAGTCACAGCTCAGCTAAGCCTTGTTTGAGTTGAGTCACAAGTCAAGTAAGCACAGCTGCAGTTGAGTCACAAGTCAGCTAAGCCTTGTTTGAGTTAAGTCACAGCTCAGCTAAGCCTTGTTTGAGTTAAGTCACAAGTCAAGTAAGCACAGCTACAGTTGAGTCACAAGTCAGCTAAGCCCTGATTGAGTTACGTCACTGCTCAGCTAAGCCTTGTTTGAGTTGAGTCACAAGTCAAGTAAGCACAGCTGCAGTTGAGTCACAAGTCAGCTAAGCCTTGTTTGAGTTGAGTCACAAGTCAAGTAAGCACATCTACAGTTGAGTCACAAGTCAGCTAAGCCTTGTTTGAGTTAAGTCACAGCTCAGCTAAGCCTTGTTTGAGTGAGTCACAAGTAAAGTAAAAGCGCATTATATCCAATTGAAGTTGACAGTCAGCTCAAGACCTCATTCGAGTCACAAAATCAGCAACATCAGCATCTTGAAAATAATACTATACTAATGAGGAAATAAATAAATTAAATACATAAAATAAATAAATAAGCAAACCAATAAGCTGCTATTCAGAAGAGGTGCTGCGGATGTGTTGCAGTACAGGGGCTGCAAGGAAACAAGTGGCCGTCAGTCAGAGAGTGCGTTTATTGGCCCTGAACGACGGTGAAGTGTGCGCTATCAGCTTGTTCACTCCGGCCTTGCGGCCGAAACGCCGCACGCTGCATTATATCAGCCGATTTGAGTTTAAATAAACTTTGAACAGCAAAAACGATGGCGGGACAGCCAGCGGTCCTCCAGAGCTGAGCCTGAGTTAGTGCCTTTCTTAATGAAATTTTCTTTTTCACAGTTACCATACGGTGCGCTCGCCTTCTCCTCCACAGCCACCGGAGGAGGTGCGTGTTAATGTTCAACCGTAATGAGGTTATCCCATACCGAGGCCTGGGGGAGAACAACAGACTGATTGTAAAAAAACACAGGTCATGTGATGATGTAATGATTGATGATGTCAGGTGGGATTTACATTTGGGTTGATGACATAGCATTAAAAATTTATGAGGGATTTGAATATGTCCACAGCCTGCACATGACACGGAGCCGCCATTCTTTCAAGCACAGACCTTGTGCCTCCATTTTATTGGAAACACCACCGTATAGGTCAGCTGTTGTGGGGGCGGTAGCTGAAACAGTGTTGCTTGATCTCTCTCTGCTTTAGACAGTGTACAGGGACCACCGTACGGGCCGCTGCTGACCGAGACTGTATTTGGGTAGTGGGTTATTCTCAGCACAGCATCGGACCGGCATGGCAGTGGTGGGGTAGGGGGGGTGGGGCTGGCACGAGTAAGCACTGCTTGTGGATTTTCACCAGTGTCACTGCTGGGGTTAAGAACACTCCACCACCTCCAGAAATACCCACACCATCAGGAAATTAAATCATGCTAAGCTGTTCCTCACTGGGCACGGACGCTGGCACTGGGCCGGACATAATGGAATTCAGGGGGAACACAGTGTGGCGTGTTTCTGAAATTCTTCTGTGGCTCGCTAGTTTCGGTTTTTTAAGTTCTAGTGTTTTCCACAAGTCAACTTAAACGTGGTCTGGTTTGAGTTACAAGTCAGTTAAGTGCACATACAATGGAGTCACAAGTCAGTTGAGCACATGTTTGAGTTGTGAGTCAGCTAAGCGCACATTCAATTTGAGTCACAAGTCAGCAAAGCCTTGTTTGGGTTGAGTCACAAGTCAGTTAAGCGCACATCAGTTTGAGTTGTGAGTCAGCTAAGCGCACATTCAATTTGAGTCACAAGTCAGCTAAGCCTTGTTTGAGTTGAGTCACGAGTCAGTTAAACACACATCAGTTTGAGTTGTGAGTCAGCTAAGCGCACATTCAATTTGAGTCACAAGTCAGCTAAGCCTTGTTTGAGTTGAGTCACGAGTCAGTTAAGCGCACATCAGTTTGAGTTGTGAGTCAGCTAAGCGCACATTCAATTTGAGTCACAAGTCAGCTCAGCCTTGTTTGAGTTGAGTCACAAGTCAGTTAAGCGCACATCAGTTTGAGTTGTGAGTCAGCTAAGCGCACATTCAATTTGAGTCACAAGTCAGCTAAGCCTTGTTTGAGTTGAGTCACGAGTCAGTTAAGCGCACATCAGTTTGAGTTGTGAGTCAGCTAAGCGCACATTCAATTTGAGTCACAAGTCAGTTAAGCGCATATCCAATTGAGTTGCCAGTTAGCTAAGCTCTAAGTTAATCACACAGTAGTTAAGCATGCATTTGAGGTGAGTTAAGCTCACATCTAACTTGAGTCACAAGTTTAAGTTGAGTTATGAGTCATTAAAACATGAGTCTAAGACAAGTCATTATTCGGTTCACTATGAGTTAGTCTGACACTAAGTTAATGGCAGGTTAGTTAAGGATGTATTTAAGTTGAGTCACAAGTCAGTTAAGCACACACCTGACTTGAGTTGCAAGTCATTTAGGCTTTGTTAAAGTTGACTTAAGAGTCAGTAAAACGTGTTTAAAATGAGTCATGATTCGGTTTACCATGAGTTTAAGTCTAAGTTCATCGCAGAGATGTATTTGAGTTGAGTCACAAGTCAGTTAAACACACATCAGTTTGAGTTGTGAGTCAGCTAAGTGCACATTCAGTTTGAGTCACAAGTCAGCTAAGCCTTGTTTGAGTTGAGTCACAAGTCAGTTAAGCGCATATCCAATTGAGTTGCCAGTCAGCTAAGTTGCAAGTCAGTTAGTTAACCTTGAGTCAGAGTTAATCGCAAGTTAGTTAAGCATGTATTTGAGTTGAGTCACAAGTCACTTTGGCAGGCATCCAAACTTTGAGTAACCACAAGTCAGTTAAAAAAGGGGGGGGCCTAGGGCTCAAGTTGAGTATGAGCCAGTCTAAATGGAGTCATGATTCAGTTCACCATTCATTTGAGTGTCGCGGCACAAGCTGAGTTAATCAAGTTAGTTAAGCATGCATTTGAGGTAAGCTCACATCTAACTTGAGTCACAAGTTTAAGTTGAGTTATGAGTCATTAAAACATGAGTCTAAGACAAGTCATTATTCGATTCACTATGAGTTAGTTAGTTTAGTCTGACACTAAGTTAATGGCAGGTTAGTTAAGGATGTATTTAAGTCACAAGCCAGTTAAGCACACACCTGACTTGAGTTGCAAGTCATCATTTAGGCCTTTGTAAAGTTAGACTTAAGGCGTCCAGTACAACGTGTTTAAAATGAGTCATGATTCGGGCTTTACCATGAGAGTTTAAGTCTAAGTTAATCGCAAAGATGTATTTGACATGTTGAGTCAGAAAGTCAGTTGAAGCACCACATGCCCGACTTGAGTCGCGAGTCACCTTAAGCACACATTTGAGTTGAGCCAGAGTCGAGGTTTAAGCGGAAGTTCAACTGGCATCAATGAACCAGATCGAGTCATGGTTTGGGTTTCCATATGTCGTAAGTCAAGTTACACGGTTAGTTATAGCCTGAGTCGAAGGTTTAGCTGAAAGTTAGTTTTAAACATCAGTTATAAGTTGAGTCACAAGTTTGAGTTAAGTGCATGTCTGGTTTGGACGTGATACAGATTCTGTTCAGGGAATCTTTTTGCCTCAAGCCTGAACAAGAGGACTGAGCTTAGGACGAGTTTTCAGCAAGCGGAAGCCGGAAAAACTTTCGGGTACAAAAACCGTGAGACCTAAAGCAAGAAACTATTGAACGTATATAGCAGTCCAGTTGGTTCCACTAAGCGAGGGAAACGGACCGATGAGAGTATCTAAAACGGACTCGTGACTCCTGCCTCCACGTTTTTTCCCGCTGGTGTTCTGGACTCTTTTCAGGACCCAGCATGTAGATAAAGTAAAAGTGCTCTAGCTTCTGTTTGGGATCTGACAAAAACGGCTGCTCCCGGGGCGAGAGCGCAGACGAGGCCATAAACTGCAGCGCTTCGGACAAGGGCCAAGCTGCTGCTTGCGGGAAAAACAAGAAGCAACTGCATAGAGCGGAACGCAGAATAAGGAGCGAGTAAGGGAAAGCCCTGAGGGTCAGCCTCGCTGTGTTAAAATGCTCAGTTAGGAGTAGAATGAAACCGAAGCCACGGGCGAAGGACTCGGAGGATCAGTTCTGAGTTATTTACTACCATGCGGTCAGGTGAGTGGAACGGCACATATTGTTGCGAATCTCAGTCACGGGTCTTTTGGAACCTAGGCCTGATTAAACAGTACATGGTTTGCAGCTTTCTTATGCTGATTAGGACACTGAAAATCGGCATATACCAAACATCAGTCCACACATGGCATCCAAGGTTTTACACCTCTCGAAGCGGTTATGACTGCTAGAGCGAGAGAGTAGCTAGCCTGGCTACTTCCAGTTTTTTAAAACTAAACTGTGTAAGATTTGGCACCCCCTCTGGTGGATGACATGTGTAACTGCAGGCATGTGGTCCCTATAATCCCAGTGTTTCGTAAACACTTGGTCCTGGATGCAACCAGCCCGGCATGTGTTGCGCGGGATTACCTTCCGGCTTTTAACACACCACCCGCAAAAATCTATGACAAGGCATTGTTAAGGGTAGATGTGTCCGAAGATTATTGAGGCCTTTTTCAGTTATGTTTTTTGCGGTTAAAAAGCTACATCATGTAACAATATGAGGCATTGGCCGACCCTCTCTGGTGAAAAATGTGTAATTGCACACACATGGTCTTATTCCCCAACTGGATGAATCTTATCATTGAACGAGAATTCATAGAGAACTCAGTCAAACCTTGGTAAAGGCCGTGTCTTCTGAGGATGTGAATGAATTATAACATAAGCCACCGTGTACAATGCCAAGAGCCGGCTAGAGGGGTATAGGGCGCCCCCTCCAGCTTTGGAAATTCATTGGAGTGATGGAGTGTTGGAGTTCCATCCAGTATCTTGGGAGTTGAGTGAGTTGGAGTGATCCAGAACTGATTACCCATCATCAGTACCTGACCTCACTAATGCTCTTGTGAATGCTGAATAATCAAATCCTCACGAGAAATCTAGTGTAAAACGCTTTCCCCTGTAAAGAAACCTCCACTCTACTGATGTTATGTCTTACGCTCTGGGACGTCACTCAGAAACTCTAGTGTCTAAGTCGGTCCCCGTCTTTAGGCCCGTGCCCTTTGTCCCCCCCACCCCCCCCCCCCCCCCCTCCCTCCCCCTCCCCCCCCCCCCCCCCCCCCCCCCCCCCCCCCCCCCCCCCCCCCCCCCCACCCCCCCCCCCCCCCCCCCACCCCCCCCCCCCCCCCCCCCCCCCCCTCCCCCTCCAAGGCAAACAGTCCCCCCCCCCCCCATATTTACCCCTGACACCACCCGATAATTGGGAATGTTTGGTCAGCTCCACTAACACTTTACGGCGTATTTGCTTGTCTGGGTTGGACTGAGTGAACGTTTGCCGAAAGCCGGATGAGGGGGGATAAGTTTTTTCACGAGGGCTGCAGGAGGAATCCGCAGCAACAGCTACACAGCCCTACAGTAGTCACAATCAGGGCGGGTGGGCGGGGCTAATTTTACGGAAGAGGGTGAGGGGGTTGCCTAGGGTGAACCGTGCCAAGCGGTCGACAAGCGGATAATTGAATTGTGGGAAATGCAAATGCCAGACGGTTCGGCTGTGCCCATGCCACAAGATGTATTTGCGTTCCGCTTCATAGAGCGATGGGGCCCCGCGCCTCCACCATTGATTTATTAAGTAAGTTCTCCCTGCCGTTTGCAAGGACAGACCAGCAGATGCCAAGCAAATGAAAAGCAGAGCCTTCAATAAGGCAGGAGGAGAGGGGGGGATTGCCACAGAGATCTTTCCACCCCTACAGACAAAGAGTCGCTTAAGCATTTATGGGCTCGCCGCATTATCACTTTAGTTTAGATTTTAAAGACATTAAATTCAAGCCGTCCCCTCGTAAGCAGTTCCCCCGTATCCTCGGGCGACATACGCCAGCCGAGACGAGCCTTGAAGTTTGGTCGGCGCTGAGCTACAAGCTGATGTAAGCCGTGAGGAGTAAATGAAAGCTCATGTAGGGACCGATTGAGAATGTACATGCGAGGATCGTTAGAGGCTTGGCTCAAACTATATGAAGCTGTTGGGATCTCTCAAACAGACGTACCCGGGGAGTTTCTGACGCTGTTGAGCTATAAGCACCAACGCGGTAAAAAGTTTTGAAGGTAGCAGTCGCTAATGCGTTCAGCTAGCAGTGTATAAGTGTAATAATAATGAGCTCACCAGGAAAATACTAGTCCCTGGTGACTGGAACGTACCCAGTAGCCTCTAACGCCTCCACCATCACCAATAACCCTAGTATGGTGTTGAGTTTGAGATCATTTGGGATGTAGACATCTCTCCGGACCTCCTTCCTGATTGTATGGTGTTATCAACACCTCCGACTCTGAATAATTTTTAATTTTAGGCCCACTCATTAATGATGCCTCCTTCAGTTATGTTTTTCTAAAGCTACATCATGTAAGAATTGGGGATTTGGCGACCTCTCTGGTGAAAATGTGTCATTGCACACACATGGTCTTATTCCCCAGCTGGATGAATCTTATCGTTGAACGAGAATTCAAAGAGAACTCAGTCAAAACATGGTGAAGGTCTCTAACGCCTCCACCAGCACCAATAACAGCTGGGACTGGATTTGGCATGTACTGGACAAGTTTTTGGATGGAGGCCACATCAATGTTCAGACACTCTTCCATCAAAGAATTGGTCAGGTGGTACAGATTTGGTGGATGCCTTCCCTGGCACAATTCCCACGAGAATTCCCTGTAGACTGGGATTTTAGCCACTGCTGGTAGACCTGTTGGTTATTTTACAGGACAGAGATCCTCACCCCAACCCCCTCAGCCGAATGCCCCCCTTTCAAATCGAGCCCTGACGTGGGCATAAAATGTTAGAAAGCATGTTTGAAATTAAACATAGCAGTGTTTGAGGCAAGTGCATGATTTGCATATGATTAGCATGTTGCTAATTGGTGTGATATGAGCATTCAGACTCTACATAACAAATGTCTGGACTGATCGACAACATGTGGTACAGTACACACTTAAGATGGTATGGAATTTCATACAACTATAGAATACATAGAGTAAACATGACCTGGTGCCTATAGAACCCATGGTTCTAGATTGAACCATTGCTTTGCCTAAGTAACCATCTTTTTAACTGTGTTAACGTGACCTCTTTCCAAACTGTTCATATAAACTGTTCATTAACACTATTTGAGGGTTCTTTAGTAAGGGTAATGGTTCTATGAATCAAATATAGAACCATTTGCATGCTTGAATGGTTCATCGCTTGGCAATATCGTTCTTCAGATTGATAGACAATGTGTAATATATGGTTCTGTATAGAACCTTTTTGGAAAAAAAAAAAAAAATATGCTGAGCTCTAAAAAAGCATTCTCCTACTGTTAATATGTCAAGCCATTAACAATAGAACCTCTCTATATAGAACCATTAAGCATGACATGGTTCTGTGTAGAACTCATGGTTCCAAACAGGAGCATTTCCATTACTAAAGAACTTGATTTGTTTTGCTTAAATGGTTCTTGTCCAGGTGAAATGGTTCCTTATATCTCTAGAGAATATGTAGTATATGGTTCTATATAGAACCATTTTGAAAGTGGTTCTACTTAGAACCAAAAAGGTTCTTCTACTGGTACAGTGTCAAACCTGGAACAATAGCAGCTTCCTTTCTGGTTCTATATAAGACCATTAAGCATGACATGGTTCTGTATAGCGGAGTGCAGAATCATTTTGAAAAATGTTCTACATAGAACCATATACTACACATTCGCCGTGAATCTGAAGAACCATTTCACCATGCCAAGAACCATTTAGGTAAAAAATGATCCATTTCTTTAGTAAATGTAATGGTTCTGTATAAAACTCATATTTTAAGATGGTTCTAGATATCACCCTACCTCTTGAGTTCATTAGTGAAGGTAACGTTTCTGGTTCTGTGTTAGGTATATGGTTCTGTATAAAAACAAATAGGGTTCTTATGTTGTTGTGATGTCAAACCTGTAATGATAGAAGAACAAGCATGAAATGGTTCTGTTTAGAGCTCATGGTTCTAGATAGAATTTCATATATTTGTAGAATATATAGAATAAGTATGATACAGATATAGTCTGAATAGAACTCATGGTTCTAGACCAAAGAACCATCATTTTTAATACCTTCAATTCGACACTGTTCCTATGATACGGCAGCACCGGCACCTCTCCACCAGCTCCGTGTTCCGCAGAGGCAGAACCGGCTGAGCGTTCCGGTGCTGGATGTAGTAGACGTGTGGAGTATGCGGTGTTGAACTCTGTTGTATGATATGTTTACTCACAGTTGGTGAACAGAGTGCATGTGAAGTTCACAGTGAGGGATGGGGCTCCAGCAACAGAGCAGAAACGCCCCCCCCCCCCACTCCCGCTGCTTTGGTCCGTCCCCCTCGGAATGTGCATACACTATAGGCTGACAGGAAGCTAAATGGAGCGCCCTGGGGGCGAGGGTGTGAAATATGTCTCTCAAAGAAGAAAGCCCTGCCCGGTTCCCCCACCGATCCACTCTGCCTTTCTAATTACCAGCCGGTGGAGGGAGTGCTTTGGGGGCATGTTTTTCTTTGAATGATTTATCAGACTGCGGTTCCGTCGGGGTGCGGATGCCGGCAGAACAAAAGCCGTGCGTGCAGGTGGTGCATAGGAGGAGGGAACTTTGTACGCCTCCTTTTCTCAGCCGTTAATGCGACGGCTCTGTCAGACATCAGATGAACAGCGTCAGTCGGCCAACCTGGAGCTAGGAGGCTAATGTAGCTGCCAGGTAACACCCGGCTAACTAGCACAGGCTTAAAGCTGCACGGTGCTAAGTACATACACCGAACTGAGAGAGACAGGGAGCTGAACCCCACTGTGCCCAATGGAGGGAGGCGGTGTTATCCACTATGCTACCCAAGGTATTCTAAAGGGGGAGGTGAGCTCACCAGACACCTTGCTTGTATAAGGTGGTAGTACCTTCAGGCTCCTGCAGATGGCGCTGCATGAGGATGATGGAGCTATAAATCCCTGTGGGGGACGGGATCCATAGATTGGGAAGAGGTGGTACAGTGCAGGGAATGTTCCATGTGTGGAAAATGGCTCCAGAGCAGATGTTAATGACTGGCTAAAAGGAGGGACTGCATGTGGGCGTGGCCAAAGACCATAGTGTGAAGGAAGTAGCTGAATCTGCAGGTGTATGGAAGCGTACGGTCATACAGGTCTACCAGCAGTGGGAAAATCCCAGTCTACAGGGAATTCACCTTGGAATTGTGCCAGGGAACTGCGTAATTCCTTGATGCATGCCTTATTCCCGACCCAGGTCCCAGGGGAGTGGTCCAGGGTACCGAACTCTGGTCCCTCTGACATCGTGAATCGCTTCTAGTGAACTCTGGTGCGGTCTGCTGGTTTGGTGTGGGGGGCTATCCATTCAGAGGGCCGCATGTGATGTTGTGTGACTGGTACGTTTTGTAACGTGACTCCCTGGACTTACGTCCCGTTCCGAGTTCCGTGATGCCGTGATGCTCCTCCCCCCAAACGAGTGTGAAAACGCCATAGAGAGGGAAGACCACCAAGGTCAAGAGAATAACATCCAGCAGCGACATTCCATAAAATTCCAAGATGATCAGATTCTCTGTCTTTCTGCTCATGTCATGCGTCCCTCCCCCGCTCCCTCCCTCCTTCCTTCTCTTCCTCCCTCTCTCCTTCCCTCCCTCCCCCTGTCAGTTTCGTTCTGGGGATTCCTACAGTGGAAAAACGGAATTAGGGCAATGATAAGTGTGCGGATCTGAACCCAAGTGATGAGCTTTGTCTGTCTCTCCATTCCGTACCGGGAAAGCGCTGTACGGCCCGATGCAGATACCGCACCTTACCGCACCTCTCTCCTACAAGCCAAACCGGCAGGACAGCAAGCCAGCTAAACTCAGTCCTGCCTCTCCTCACTAGAGCTCCGGCCTCCTCACCCGTGTGTTGAACTTCAGACCCAGTGATGTCGGTGCTGGTGCTGGGGCGACTGACCCACACTTGTTGGGGTTTGGGCACCATGTTGTTGCTGGTGATGCTGATGGCCTTCACATGCTAGTGTTTTCTGGTCAACTAGCTTCACCAGCAAGGATTTGTACATGCTCAAGCTGGTCAGCCAGCAAGACAGTCTGGAACGACACCAGTCTTTGGTGACGGTGACGTGGTGTTAAGGACAGTCGTGGTAACGGTCTCTGTGCATGTAGTCCTGCGTGGTGCAGCCGTCTGCCGATGGTGCTGCACTAACAGGATGACTCATAAGGCCCGTCCTTGCTTTCGTCACATGAATCATCTGCATGTGTCACAATCTCAAACCTACCCACCAGGTTTCAGTCCTGCCCGTTGATTCCTTCTGGCTGCATGGGTGTATGTGTATGTCTTGAACCTTCACTCTTCACCCGTGGTTTGTTGGAACTTGCTGGAGGCCAGTTGACACCACATTTCTGTTCCTGGATTAAGGAGGTGGTGTTGTATCATTGCCACACCTGGAGAGATGGAGGCAGGATGCATGAGCAAAGCCGGTGAATTGATTGAATCACAGGAGGAGAAAAAAAACTGTCCACAATGAAGACCAAAGAAGACTACCAGACGCGAAGCTGAGGAACAAAGAGACAGGGTCCCAACGAGACAAAACAGCAGGCGAACACAAAGGGAACAACAGCTGGGGGTGTAATTACACAAGGGCTGACAAGGAGCACCTGGGGAAAAGGGTGGAGCCACAAAGCCTGGGACAGGTGAGGGTGGAGACAGGAGGAGCTGGAACCCACACAAACAGAAGCACATAGCAGATGGCTAAGACGCTTGGAGGTGACCGGATAGAAACCAATGGAGGGGGCTAGCTGTGTTGCTAACAGTGGTACTGAAAATGAATAAGAGTCTATGGGAGGAACGAGGGATGAATAAACGTCACGTAGAGGAGTGCGGGTCAGTAGGACTGTGGGTTAGAGTTTGGGGATCTGCCCTGAGGGAGCAGTAGGCTAAAGGAGACAGTAGGGTTTGAATGGGGGTGAAAATGAATGGGACTCTATGGGAGGAACGAGTGATGGGGTCGGGGTGGACAAACAGATGGGTGCGGGTCAGACCAACATTGAATTTGAGCGTGGGGGTCTGCTCTGAGGTGGTGTATGTGTAACAGTGTCTGTCAGTGGAGCAGACGTGTTGTAGATGGGGGTGCACTGTCGTTCAGTCGGATGACTACGGTGTTGGGCTATTGCGCAATCACTAAACACCAATTCATACGTCTGTAATCAACATCAAAAGCATAACGACCGCACACGGACGATAACTCCAGACCTCAGAGGGGTTAATAAAAACAGGGCAGGATATTTTTTCCGCCCAGGCCGGTCTGCTTAGGCTCTCAGGTGTCCTGATCATCCGAGAGATTAAATAACATGGGAGTTTCATCTTTCTGGTGTGCGGTGCAGTGTTTTCTCAGGAGCTGGGCTGAGCTGCGGGTGAGCCACTCTTCCTCACACACACACACTCGCTCATGGGCGCGCACACACGCTCCTCCTGAGCCGGAGCACGTCGTCGGCCCGGCACTTCAAAGACCTGTCAGCTCAAACCTCACGCAGCAGTAGACGCCTGTTTGGGTTTAAGACACTACAGTAGCGAGCGATTCCCTCCGAACCGAAATGAATCGATAGTGCTTTCCGCTCAGCGCTCCTCTCATCACCCCAAAACACTACTCAGACTCGCTCATGCATCAAACTCACGCAGTTCCATCCTGAACGCAGTCAGCCAAGACGGGTCGGTGCAGGTGTATGTATATATGTGCACCCACCGTCCACCGTATCAGCTCCACTGACCATACAGGACACTCTGTAGGTGTACAGGTCCAGACTGTAGTCCATCTGTTTCTCTGTGTACTGTATTACCCTGTTCTTCAATGAACAGGGCCCCCACAGGACCACCACAGACCAGGTATGATGTGGGGGTGAATCAATCGTTAGTGTGTGTGGTGCAGGTGTGAGTGGATCAGACACAGCAGTGCTGCTGGAGTGTTGAGACACTGTGTCCACTCACTGTCCACTCTATTAGACACTCCTACCTTGCTGGTCCACCTTGTAGATGGACAGTCAGAGACGATAGCTCATCTGCTGCTGCACCGTGCAGTGTTGGTCATCCTCTAGTCCTTCATCAGTGGACACAGGGCGCTGCCCCACAGGACGCTGCCCACAGGACGCTGCCCACAGGATTCTGCCCCACAGGACGCTGCCCCACGGGACGCTGCCCACAGGACGCTGCCCACAGGACGCTGCCCACAGGACGCTGCCCCACAGGATGCTGCCCACAGGATGCTGCCCACAGGACGATGCCCCACAGGACGATGCCCCACAGGACGCTGCCCCCAGGACGCTGCCCACATGACACTGTTGGCTAATCAGTCTATGGCAGTCAATGGCTAATTTCGTTTTTCGTTGTCCCCTTTCCCGTCATCCCTCCTCACTCCCTCTTTCTCTCCTGCCTGCCGGTGTCAGCTGCGATCCCTCGATCTGCCAGAACAGGAATAGAACTGACATGCTCCTGTGGCAGGTTGTGAAGCCTGACTCTATAGCTGAGTGCCGTGTTGGAGCCGTTGGGTGATTT
>JAMWET010000846.1:20000-35000 GCA_024036415.1 Prochilodus magdalenae
ATATAACACCAGTCCTCACTTTATTGGCTACCAGTTCAGTATAGGACACAGCTTTGTGCTCGAAGTTGGTTTGGCCCCTACTCCTATATCGTGGCTGACCAAAGTAAAACATGGATCTCCATTTTTGTTGATTTTTACTTTTATGCCTCATTTGATCACATAAGCTGCTGTTCACACTGTGTGGAAATTTCCTGATGAATGGACCAACAGAAACGGCCCAAAACTGCTTAGAAAGACGTCCGGTTCCATTGACTTCCATTCAAATGAAATTCGGTTTTTGGCCTCTCCTGTAAAGTTGCCATTTTGGAGATACCTGTTTTTCTTTGGACAGCGACGATATACATTTACATTTCCGGCATTTAGCTGACTCTTATATCCAGAGCAACTTACAAGGGTAATCATATTACAGGTGGGCCAATGTGGTGTTAGGAGTCTTGCCCAAGGACTCTTATAGACAGCATAGTCACCTAGACTGGGACAAATACAAATTTTCATATGACATTTTTTAGGCAAATTTTGGTGAACCGTTATTATTCAGACTATGGTGCCCCCACCTCCTCCTCTGCTAACCCCTGGTAGAAAACCATGTGGTCCCATTTGTTCTTTTGTCCGTATCCTTTTGCCCACAAAACCTTGCTGACCTGGAAAGCCAGGAGGTCAGGAGGAGCCTGCACAGGTCTGAGTGGTTGCCACCAACAACATATAGGCTTTGCGGCCAAAGGTCAAGCTTGGAAGCCTGTCCCTAGAGGAGGATAGATTCGTCATGAAGTGACAGGCCCTGTTCGGGTGATTCAATTACCATTCCATCAGGACACTGTGCTTGTTTGGCGCGATGAAAGGAAGCATCCTGCGGGGGGTGACTGAAAGGTCCATTAGGGCAAGAGAAGATGACCTCATAAACCTCCATGACGCCTCACCCCAAGTCTGGTCTCATGTCGTTAATTGGAGCTACCGGGGGTTCCGGATGTTTCCTCAGCTGTAAAATTTCACGGTTTCGGTCGCAGTGATACGGCACAGTCCATTTTTGCGCAGTTGGTCGTTTTGTTTTTTTATTCCCCCAGCGTTCAGCCCTCTGCGATGAGCTTTGCCATTTAAAGACCATTAGGTTGATTGATTGTGTCCGTGCTTTGGTAAATGGCTTTGTTGGGTTGGTGCCCCCTTTCATGGACTCTGTTTTTAATCTAGCAGAGAGCTTCACGCGGCCGGCCGTCCTTTATCCCGGCCCTTGGCTGGAAGTCCATGATGGGGGAAGGGTAGGTGGGTTGTAAAGGAGACCATATGGCCCAATGATGCGAAAGCCACTGGTCCTCCACCTGTTAGAAGTCTTTGGCTGGAGCACTGAAGCCAGTGGAGGAGGAACAAGGCCCAACAGGTGGTCAGAACGGCTCTGTTTTGCCAGTGTGAGAGTCTTTGCTTCTGAAAAACAGAACGTTCCACATTAGAGGCCTTCGTTTGTTTGCGCCCGGGGCTCGTTTCTTGATGTGGGTTTCCCTGACTGTAATAATAACTAGAATAACGACGGAAGAAAATTTGACGCTCCACATTAAAAGCGTTGTGGTTGGCACATGGTTCCTGACACTAGTAATCAGGGGCCTGATGGGTCTCGTGTTGACCGTCTGGCTAGTTTTCAGAGGGCCGTTCTGCTGAGGTTGGCTTTGCTTTAATTGCTTGAAACTTGCGTGAAAGTAAGTTGCATGTTGGCAGCATAATGTGAAGCGCCATGTGACCCATTGTGAGGGTCTCGGCATCCATGAAACAGGCGATCAAACCGGCATGCGATCCCATCAAAAGACGTCTCTTCAGACCATTGGTTTCACCAGTTTAATGGACAAGTAAATGAAACAGGAGATCAATGATTGGACAGTTGGCAACAGAGACAGACCACTCATGACTGACCCAAGCCTGGTGGTTATTCATTTAGTCAGTTTCCTGACCCATAATGCTCAAAGTTTCTCAGAGTCAGACCCTAACCCCAGACCCACCCCAGACTCACCCCAGACCCACCCCAGACTCACCCACAGACCCACCCCAGACTCACCCACAGACCAATCCCAGACCAATCCCAGACCCACCCCAGACCAATCCCAGACCCACCCCAGACCCACCCCAGACCCATCCCTGACTCACCCACAGACCCATCCCTGACTCACCCCAGACCCATCCCAGAACCATCCCAGACCAATCCCAGACCCACCCCAGACCAATCCCAGACCCACCCCAGACCCATCCCAGAACCATCCCAGACTCATCCCAGACCTATCCCTGACTCACCCCAGACCCATCCCTGACTCACCCCAGACCCATCCCAGACCCATCCCAGACTCATCCCAGACTCATCCCAGACCCATCCCAGACCCACCCCAGACCCCTCCCAGACTCATCCCAAACTCACCCCAGACCCCTCCCAGACACACCCCAGACTCACCCCAGACTCACCCCAGACTCACCCCAGACCCATCCCAGACCCATCCCAGACCCACCCCAGACCCATCCCAGACCCACCCCAGACCCACCCCAGACCCATCCCAGACCCATCCCAGACCCATCCCAGACCCATCCCAGACTCACCCCAGACTCACCCCAGACCCATCCCTCATATCTCAATTCAGACTCTTGGTTCTTGGGGTCTGTACCAGCTAAACGTCCTTTCAGACACCCACTGGAGTTCATCACATCTCACATCATCAACGTAATTCCCAACGCTCATCATCCATTGGGTCTTTTGTCCGTGTCATGTGACTCTACTAATAATCCTGGAAGCAGATTGTGTTGGTGGTAGTAATAATGACGATGATGATAATGGTTTTGCATAATCCAGCTAAAATCCCGGTCCTGTACATCTGACGACCTGCGGTGTTTAGATTATCCCCCAGAGAATCCCTTTAGCCTGAAGTTCACACGGCTAATCTGACTGCACACAGAGACAAAGCCACCTGCTCGTGACTCCCACCTGACTGCAGCTGAGAGAAAGAGAAGGGACCTGTTTGACCTTATCAACTGTTATTATTTCCCTTCCCTCTTCTCTCTTATTAGCTCCCTCCTGTTCTCCCTGTCTCTCTCTCTCTCTGATTGCTCTGACTCTCATATCATTATCTGCTCCCGTATCTCCATGAATCTCAGGGCGCTTTCACACTTGTCCCGAAACCTTGAGTCCAGATCCAGGACCGATCCTGTCCCAGGCTTGCTTTCACACACACCGGAACTCCATCCGAACCACGGATCAAACAAGGAGCCATGAGTTTGGTGTTGAAGAACCTAACTGGCCTGCACAGGGCTCAAGCTCTCAACCCCATGGAACACCTTCGGGATGAGCTACAACAGATTCTTAGCCAACATTAGTATCTGACCTCACAAATGCTCTTCTGGGAATGGGAAAAAAAATCCAGACACAATCCAGAATCTTATGGAAAGCCTTCCCAGAAGAGTGGAAGATGTTGGACCCGTGGAAAAGGGGACCAGCTCCGTTATCGTATCTATGGATTGAGAATGGGATGTCATGAAAGCTCCTGTAGACCTAACGTGTAGGTGTCCCAATACTTTTGTCAGTGTATGTAAGGATGGACAGAAACGCCTGTGGAGGGTTTCAGATCTGATCCCGGAGTGGAGCTTGATGTTTATCTGATGGGGACAGTTTTGGTGCTCTGCCAGGTCTTGCACCATGCTGGGTGGATGTTTTCATCACCAATCAATGATCCCCGGAGTGGAGCTTCGCACAGTACGTTAGCGTCATGCAAACCATATGACTAACTCGTCACACACTCGGGTTAAATCATACCTAAACAGTCTTTTTGGTTTCTGGCTCTGTTTGGCATATAATAAGTCTCTGAGCGGAAAAACGGCTACAGCAGTGGGTGACTGGGGGCTAAAAGACATCTGTACTACAGCTACCCGCGACAGGCTACCGCGGGAGGCTCACACGAGGGGCGTGACTGCGGTAGGAGGGACTTAGTTAATGTTGTGAATCTTGAAGATGTGTAGATTTGTGTTATTCTGTGCTCGGTAGATTGGTGGCTTCTATCAATCTACCGATGTGTGTAAAAACGTGTGGGCTTCACTGTGCAGAGTACTTCCCAAGAGCGTGGATATGTCTTTGGCTTTCTGCACAGTTAGCCTGTACAAACACTTATCCCCGTCCATGCAAGCCCTGGAGAGAACTATACTCATCTACAACGCTCGCCTCAAACCATGTCAAGTTAAATCATCCTAAACAGACGTCTTGATGTGGTTTCTGGCTCTGTTTGGCATATAAGTACACTTCTGAGCAGAAAACGGCTACAGCAGTCGTCCTGGGGACTAAAAGACATCTGTACTACAGCTACCCGCGACAGGCTACCGCGGGAGGCTCAAACGAGGGGCGTGACTGCGGTAGGAGGGACTTAGTTAATGTTGTGAATCTTGAAGATGTGTAGATTTGTGTTATTCTGTGCTCGGGAAGATTGGTGGCTTCTATCAATCTACCGATGTGTGTAAAAACGTGTGGCTCACTGTGAGCTGCCTACTTCCCAGGAGCGTTGATAGGATCTTCCCTGCTGCTGGGCTCAGTTAAAGCCTGAAGAGCCAGCAAGGCCAGCAGCCGTTCTTGCCCCAGCAGCCTGGAGAGAAATGGTGCTACTCTACAACGTGTCCCAACTGTGCAACTTGAGGACACCCTGGACAACGGTTGGCCTGGCCCTCCAGTGTGGGGTTCAGTCAGATACTGTCCAAGAGGCAGGGTTTCCAGTGTTGGGTTCAGTCAGATACTGTCCAAGAGGCAGGGTTTCCAGTGTTGGGTTCAGTCAGATACTGTCCAAGAGGCAGGGTTTCCAGTGTTGGGTTCAGTCAGATACTGTCCAAGAGGCAGGGTTTCCAGTGTTGGGTTCGGTCAGGCAGCGTCCAAGAGACAGGGTTCCAGTGTCGGGCTCGGTCAGGCAATGTCCAAGAGACAGGGTTCTGGTGTCGGGTTCAGTCAGACAATGTCCAAGAGGCAGGGTTCCAGTGTCGGGTTCGGTCAGGCATTGTCCAAGAGACAGGGTTCCGTCAGACAATGTCCAAGAGGCAGGGTTCTGGTGTCGGGTTCAGTCAGACAATGTCCAAGGGGCAGGGTTCCAGTGTCGAGTTCAGTCAGGCAATGTCCAAGAGACAGGGTTCCAGTGTCGGGTTCGGTCAATCATTGTCCAAGAGACAAGGTTCTGGTGTCGGGTTTGGTCAGGCAATGTCCAAAAACAGGGTTCCAGTGTCGGGTTCGGTCAGGCAACGTCCAAGAGACAGGGTTCCAGTGTCGGGCTCAGTCAGGCAGCGTCCAAGAGACAGGGTTCCAGTGTCGGGCTCGGTCAGGCAATGTCCAAAAGACAGGATTCCAGTGTCGGGTTCAGTCAGGCAATGTCCAAGAGGCAGGGTTCCAGTGTCGGGTTCAGTCAGGCAATGTCCAAAAGACAGGGTTCCAGTGTCGGGTTCGGTCAGGCAATGTCCAAAAGACAGGGTTCCAGTGTCAGGTTCGGTCAGGCTATGTCCAAGAGACAAGGTTCCGGTGTCGGGTTCGGTCAGGCAACATCCAAAAACAGGGTTCCGGTGTCGTGTTCGGTCAGGCAACATCCAAAAACAGGGTTCCAGTGTCGGGTTTGTCCAAGAGACAAGGTTCCTGTCTCAGGTTCTCCCGCGCCGCTGTGTTCAACTAGCTTGAAGTGCTAGGACTTCCGCGTCTTACTCTGCTGCACTGGCGGTGCAGAGAGCGGTGTGTGGAGAAGTGAGGCATGCGTGAGGCAGGTATATAATCATTTAGGTGTGCGGTTTGCACAGCACTGATCAGCAGGGTATAAACACTAGCTACATTAGCCCCGTAGCTCCAGTGCAAACGTCGCATGCCAAGCGCTGTTTTTTCCCTGGCCTGGAGTAGAGTTAGGGAAAGTAGTGTACGCCGGGTCGCACTTAAAGAGGCACAGAGAGCCGAGAGCTGAACGCGGCGGTGGCATTACGGGTCGGGAGATGATTGGGCCTGACACTTAGGAAGGCATGATGGCTTAAAGATTAAATCGAGCTGCTCCATTTTGTCTAATTTGAGCGCTGTTCCAATTCTCTGTGTGCAGAGTAGGGTTCCAGTAGAGCGTGTGTGTGCGTGCGGGGAGAACAAGAGAGCGGAGTGGTGTTTGGTGTGTCTTACAGAGTGCAAGGCGTAGCGTATGGAAGCCCTCAGGAGCAGGAGAGGGAAATATCGGCTGCACACATCACAGCTCTGCTTCATCAGATAAACATAACTCACGCTGGCACATCCTCACCCGTATTGTCATACCCGTCCTCGTTCACTAGCGCAGACTTCCGAAACACTAGACTCGTGCACAGGCACACATTCCCACACAGCGAGCAGCTTCGTCTTTAATGCAGCCGTTAGCTTAAAGCAGGATTTGGGCTAAGCCAAATGTAGCCCTGATAGCAAGAGGATAGCGGACCCCTGTGGCCCACTGAGCTGGCAAAGTTTGGGGTCCATTGCCGCTGTGCTCAGCGTTTTCTGGCCTGCTGGCAGGCTGAGCAGATTATTGGAATGGAATTTTGGAATTTTTAGTCCAATTAACAATTACAGGCTAGTGGAATCTGGGTGGTCCAAGGGGGGACCAGCAGTGGCAGGCAGGCAGTCAGCAAGGTGCCGACTTTATCCAGCCAGTCGACTGATATACACTTGCGATCTGTTTCCCCAACTGTAGCCAATCGAGTCGTACAGGTTTGGTGTTTGACGTGTTGGGCCAGAGCTACAATGCTAACGCAGCTAGCAATTGGTTAACAAAGTTCCATCCATATATTTATAATTTTTAAAAGCTGCACTATGTAAGTTGGGAATTTGGGATTTTGGGATTCTGAGCCCTCTCTGGTAGAAATATGTAATTGCATGCTACCGGCCATCAAATTCAAAGACATCAAAAGCGATGAAATATGCTAAATAATCTTAAAACTAGCTTAAAAGTAGAAGTTTAAGATCTATCAGCTGGATATGAGATCACATTATTCCCAATATAAATCATTTTTATACGCAGTGATGGCATATTCATTCTGTTTGGAAGTGCAGAACCTTTAGGTGAGCCTAAAAATAGAAAAGCTAAGTTTAATATTAATTCTAATTCAGATTTTCTTATGTTTATGTCTAAAATTAGTAAAAACTAAACTAATCTTAAAATAATCTTAAAAGCCTTGAAATAATCTTAAATCGTATTTTTTTAAAAAAATCTAAATTGATATCATTTATATATATATATATATTAGCCAGATATAAGATCACTTAAATTCATTTAGTAATATTTTTTTTTTTTTCTAGTGATTTATTCTCTTTTAGGGTTTAATAAATGTTATGTATCTGCATTATCGCAGTGTGTCAAATCGTAACTCTCATCCTCCTGTAAGCTAAATGTTCCCACTACATCGGCTGATACATTTGCTTTTATACCAAACATTTTTGTTTAAAACAAGTCAAATTATTCGCCAATATATTGAGAAAATTTGGCTTACTAAAATCACATAAAATTAGTAAAAAGTTAAATAATCTTAAAATAATCTTAAAAGCCTTGAAATAATCTTAACACGTATTTTTTTAAAAAAATTAAAATTAGATTTTCAGATATATCAGCTAGGAATAAGAATATAAGATCACTTCATAATATTAAATTTTTTTTCCAGTGATTTTTTTTCTCAATTGGGGTTTTAATCTTAATAAATGTTATGTATCTGCAGTATCGCGGTATCGAATCGGAAGTCCCGTATCGCGATACCCATCATATCGCCGGGTTCTTGCCTGATACTCAGCCCTAGACATCAAGGTGTTGGCCGACACCCAGTCTGGAGTGCGGAGGAGGTCAGGTTACCTCTGTTGACTTGTCTGGGAGAGTCTCTAGGTGGGGTGCTCTACGGATATCACGGGAAAGTTCCAAACGCTAATGTGACTGAACAAGCAGGGAAAGTTGACGCGAGGTCTTGCAACGAGTGACCCCCTGTTGACCCCTGTGGCTAGTGCCTACTAGCCTCGGGCTGTAGTGCAGGAGGGTGGAAGGCCCTGAGGTGGTGCGTGTAGTGCTTGCTGAGTTTCGGAGATTTCCGTGTGTTGCTTCCGAAGGATTTGCATGCAGCTGATCCCGGCGTACCTGAGAAACCGGATTCCTTCCTGTGTTGGATTGAAGCTGGCATGCAGGGCCGCACACACGGAGGAGTGTCCTAAAGCTCCGGACTAAATGCCATTAAACCCTGTCCAATGTGCTACAAACCTGTTTTATCTGAAAGACTAATTGTCGTCTTTGTCTTCCTCTTTCCTATGTCTCCTCCCGTCTCCCGGCCTCCACCCAAGGTAAGACAACATTCCCCTTCTTCTTCTTTTTCCGTTTCCCCCTCCCTTCCCCCTCGCCTGCCCTTCTCCCTCGCCCGCCCTTCTGTAGCTGACGGCAGAGCTTGGCTTTTCCTGTTGCTGGAGCTGAGCCGCGTCTGAGCACGGTCTGAGTGAAGCAGACCCCTGGGAGCCCATGGGCCCTTCTGCCTGAATGGCCCAGCCTTGGGACCATATGGGCCCCACTGTCCCCATCTGATTTACTGTCTGCACATGGGCCTCCTTTCAAGGCCTGAGATGAACTAGGGCCGCTTTGATGCGGAGGAGAGGATAGGTGAGGACAAGCGTGTAGCGAAGGGCTGCGAAAGGACTGGACAAACAGGGGGCCATAACAAGGCCGGGCTGCTCGGAGCGAGAGTGGGCATATGGCACTCTGGGTTCCACTCGGGTCCAGGTCATTTTATGGAGGGTCAGGAGGAGTTCTCTGTGAGGCTGGTCCTAGGGAGCTCCAGCCTGTGTCCAATAGGTTGACCTGCCTCTCAGCCAATCAGGGACTCGAGATGAGATGATTAGCTGGAGCAGGTGTTGGAAACTGGGATTAGAACCAAGCTGTGCAGGAAGGCAGATCCCCAGGAATGGGATCAGAGACCACCACCTTAAAGAACTAGTGTGTTTAATTGAGATGCAGCACGATATTAAAGGGATGCACGATAGTATCAGAGGGATATCGGTATTGGTCGATGTCGATAGTTGACAGATACATTTAAAACTGATATTTGGTCATTGAAAAAAATGATATATATTATATCTAGTTGATCTTTTATATTCTCATTTTTAGTTAGTTGCATAAAAACTGGGGGAAATGATGTACTGGGAATTAAAGTTAATCTCATAATAAATTAGTTTTTTAATTTTAAGATATTTCTGCTTATTTATAGACATTAATAACTGTTTCTATGTATATAAAATGAGAAAAAAATATATATATTTTTTTCTTTTAGTTAGAAAATGTGGCTCAATAAAATCATTTAAAACAAGTTTAAAAAGGCTTGAAATATGCTAAATAATCTTAAAAACTAGCTTAAAACTAGCTCAAAATCAGATGTTTAAAATATATCAGCTAGATATGAGAACACTTTACTTCCCGATTTATTATACCCAGTGTATATATGGAAGTGCAGAACGTTTAGTTGAGCCTAAAGAAAGAATAACTAAATCTAATAAGATTTAAAATTACTTCTTCTTAGGGTGGGTGTGTTTTCTTATGTTTAGGGTTTAATAAATGTTATGAAATGGTTTCGAATCTGCTCAATATATCTTTATTCTTATTTTAATATACATATAGGCACCACTTTAAAATAAGGCCACCTTTATAAAGAGTTTATGGATGGCTTAAAATGGTTATGTATTATTAATAAGCAGTGACTTATGAGCCTAACAGTGAACACACACACTTCTATACTGTTAAAGCTCAGATTTAGATGTTTACTAATCTTACTTTGTCTTTTCCATCAGTTCACATCACCCTGTCAGCTCCAATACATATTCATGTGCATCATATGGAGGAGCTGTTTTTAATCATGTGTTATAACTGCTTATTAATACTTTGTAAAGTGTTTATGACCTACTAATAACCAATAGTAACCTATTAGTAAACCGTTTCTAAATCCATTATAAAAGTAGCGTTATTATATAGTGGTACCTACATATATATTAAATATACTGAATAATCTTAAAATAATCTTGCAACAATCTTAAAACGGGAAATATAAGACGTAGGTTAAATAAGCTTAAAACAAATTGGATTAAACTGATATATTGATTAGATTCAAGATGCCATCTCTTGAGAAGATACAGTATTTTATTTATTTATTTTTATTATTTATTTATTTATTTTTATTATTTATTTATGTATTTATTTGTTTGTTTTTAATATTTATTTATTTATTTTATTATTTATTTATTTATTTTTATTTATTTATGTATTTATTTGTTTGTTTTTATTTATTTATTTATTTTTATTATTTATTTATGTATTTATTTATGTATTTATTTGTTTGTTTTTATTATTTATTTATTTATTGTATTATTTATTTATTTATTTTTATTATTTATTTATGTATTTATTTGTTTGTTTTTATTTATTTATTTATTTATTTATTTATTTATTTTTCTGCTCAGCAAACAAATCCCATATCAGCTCATCTCTATAAACACAGGTGAATATTGACACTCCCATTTTTGGCCTAGTAATACCTGGAGCTGATGAGTAAGATGGATCTCCAGGCCTCCTAGCTCTGATACAGTTATCCCAGTGTCAGTGTGTCGGTGGAGTCTCTGAGCCCAGGTGATTACTGCGCCTGTGCTTACTCAGAGGGCGGGGTCTTATTGTGTGTCTGTTTGTGCCCCGGGAGCCCGGTGAGGGATGGAGCGTGAGCAGATGGTTAAAGTTCATGCCCTTTTACTGACCCCAGGAGGATGTTTGGGCTGGCTCCGCAGGGTCCCAGCAGAGCCTCCGCTTGCATCTGGATATCCTGTTGCATTCCAAGAATTAGGACCCCACTCGCCGGGCTCAGGAGTTTGCAATGTCGGGATGATAGAAATTATTATTGGATGTGGTTGGCGCCTGGCAACAGGAATGGCGCCTCTAACAGAGTAATCTAATAAAGATTGGATGGGGTTCAGAGGAGGAGTTGGTTTCGTAGCTCCTCCCCTTTTGTGGTTCAGTTAGTCCGTATTTTTTCCTCCCTAAAAAAAAGTAAAATAAATGTCGGGAAGTGAGTTCAATCATCTTAAAATTAGCTTAAAATTGTCTTTCTTTGAAGTTAAAAACAACTTTTAATATATATCAGTTAGATATAAGATCATTTTGCATACCAAAAGTTATTTTTTTATAAGTTGGCCCACCTGATAATCAGAAATAAGCATAGCAGGCCACTGGAACACTAAAATCAACTTTAATAAATAAAATTAAATACAGTTTCCCAAGAAATCTGGTTAAAGAAAAATTATGATCTGTCCAAATTCCAAAAAGGGAGCCATGGACACGCCCTACGAAGTTCTCCATCAGTGATTAGCCAGCGGCTACGTTGTCTCCAAGTTGAATTAGCCTGCTGCTACTGCGATGTGTTTGTTAACACTTTATATATTAACACATATATGTATATCAATTTACATTAATAATACTAATATAGTTCTATATGGTGTTTCCGGCTCTCTAGAAGCTACTGCCTCCACCCGAGTACAGGCCCACGGACCACTAGAGGGCGCTTCATTGTCGTAGTTGAGCAGATGTCCTTCAATTATATTGATTAAATTCATCCCAGTTATTTGAATGGCCACTAGAGGGCCAGCAGAAAAAGGCTAGACCAATGATCAATCTACCAAGCACCTGTGCACACAGGTAAACGATGATCCAGCTGCCCATCCCCTAGCGAGTCTAGCCTGGGAGGGTAGACCCTGGGTCATTAAGTGGCCTTAACGTTCTGAGATTGACACTCGGCCTAAGAGAGTATGACCCGAGTGTCCCGCCCCACTGTTGGGAGAGGAGTCATGGTGGACACGTTGGGACCCTTCTCCTGACAAGCCGGCCACAAGCTCAAAACGCCTTCCATAGCTTCTCGTTCCGTAGGGGTAAGGGGAGAGTCCGACCCCGTCACATCACGGCCGACAGATAACCCCCCCGGGGGAAGCCTTTTCCTTTCCCCTCCTGTCCCTTGAAGCTGGCTAGTGCACAAGAGAGCGGCTCCGAGTGGAGGCGGAGGGGCGGCAGGATCTCATGTGCTCTTAACAAGCGGCCTCATCAGAGCGTCTGCCAATCCCCTTGATTCCAGGCTGGCAGGGCCAGGCGTGATGGGGATGCCCCGGTGCTTTCAGGCCGGGAGCACCCCTCTCTCCGAGACCTGATGTGGGCTAATTGGGGAGGTCTTTGAGCGGGCGCCGCGTGCCGACGGCAGAGGGCCGCGGCACCTCTGGAGCGGATGAAATATTCATCCCTCTGAGAATGAAATAGTGATGAGACCTGGCGCAGAGGAGCCTGCTAATTTCCAGCCCAGCTTTTCCACCCTTTGTAGACAGAGTCTCTCTCCCCCAGCCTTTCGTTCCGAAACTCGGGAAACTCGGGCGCCATTTTCCCGCGTTTGTTCAGGCTGGGTTTTCCGTCGTTCCCTGCTTCTCTCCTTTGTAGAAGTAATTTGTTTTCTCTCGGCTTTGCCATCAGTGCTGTTCCTTCGCCGGCTCGGTGACAGGCAGATTGAGCTCGTGTTCCACATCTCTTCACGTCCTGTAGCTCTGATTGTTTTATTCCGCCCGGCTCAGGGGACTCAACTCCTGCAACACGCACTTTCCCGTCTCTCCTCGTTCACTCTAATCAGCCGGCTCGGTGCTGCGCGTGTATGGTGCTTATCCGAGAAGACAGGGATGCTGATAAAAGCGCTTGAAGGCTGACAGGACAAGGCCTTGTGTGTTCTTAGATACGACTGAACAGACGACTGTCACATCCCCCTGTCCTTTGAAATGTGTCACAGCGTAGGATCTCGTGTTAACAGGCTAGCTCACGATATGCCGGTCTACGGCTACGAAGCTCTGCCGGAGGAGAGCTGAGACACTGCTGCATGCTGCTGTAGTGATGGAGCTTGTTAAGCTGATGTCACGTGAGGTCTGGTGTGCTTCAGTCTCTACTGGAACCACTTTCCTCCTTCATGTAACCCAAGCCTGTCATAAGAGGGGCTATTAAAGCCTACCATGTGACCCCCAGCCAGACCGCATCCACCCTTTCAGAGTCCATTAAGAGCATAGCTTCCATCGGGTCAGCCTCCAGTGTGGACCCCAGTTGGTTCCACTTGCTGTGTCTCCAGCCGTTCCCAATCCTGGACTGGGGTATAGAGTTATAGAGCCCACCTTGGTGATGCTCTGTACAGCTGCACCCAGAAGGAGGTGTGGGATTTCGGTGCTGTTGGGGCCGCTGTGTTTGCTAACCCAACACGCCAGACGTCTCGGTATGGAGCTGTAGAAGTTCCTAATGGAGTCCTGTGATAATCCGTCCCATGCAGCTTGTACATCCTCACACAGTTCCTGCAGATGGTGCGGTAGGGGTGGAGGTGGAGGGACAGCAGGCCTTCTGGACGTGTGATGACAGACCGTTCATCTCGGTGCTGACCACGGTGCCTCCACACACGGGTTCGTTGGGCGTCTCCACCAAGACTAAAGCGGGACTCGTCACTGAAGATGACCCGCTGCCATTCTGAGTCCCTCCATGACAGTCTGGTACGACACCACTGCAGTCTTTGGTGACGGTGACGTGGTGTTAAGGACAGTCGTGGTAACGGTCTGTGTGCATGTAGTCCTGCGTGGTGCAGCCGTCTGCCGATGGTGCTGCACCAACAGGACGACTCATGGAGGACACCACTGCTCAGACTGCTGGGTCAGTCAGGGGTTACAGTTCTCTGTCCAGTTAGATGTAGATTATTTGACAGGCCAGGATATGGAAGTGTGTAGTCTCCCAGCTCGCTGGAATGCTGTAAGTGTGGCCCAGTTTGCATCAGCCCTGTTCCTGTAGTGCGATGGGAGTGCAGACCGGAAGCTCGTTGAGAAGCTCTGTTCGGCTCATGCCGGATAGACCCCTGTAAGAAACTGGAGCAGCTGTGGACTGGTTTTCCTGCGTCTATGCTAATGAGAGCGATGGGGATTGGTGACTTCATGGCGCTGGAGTCTTCCTATTACAGAGTGTGGAGAGAAGCAGGGGTCAGGCAGGGGAGCAGGGACGGAGCTCATAAGCAGGGCTGTATTAGCGGATGGGGCTCTCGCGTGGTGTCCCGGAGCGGGGGGAACAGAGAAGGAGAGGCGTAAGGGAGCGGCCGTTAGACTGCGGGGTTAAGGCCCTGGCTAATCTCATAGGAGTGCTTCTCTCTCTGTATGGCTGGCTGTGTTTACAGTAATGAAGATTAACCGTGCAGCCAGGAGGCTGCGGCCTGCTTCCTGTCTCCTGCTCTCCGTGCAGCTTATGTCACATGTCACGGCTGATTTCATACAGGACTGAGGCTTAACGCTCGTGTGGTGTTATGTTGTGTTGCTCCAGTGAATGCTGGAGTAGTGGAGATCCCGGATGGTGCTCTACTCCAGTCAGAGGTTGTAGTGTACAGGTGGAGCCATCTTTATGGTGTACTGGAGATACCCAGATGGTGTTCCACTCCAGTCAGAGGTTCTAGTGTACAGGTGGAGCTATCTTCATGGTGTATTGGAGATACCCGGATGGTGTTCCACTCCAGTCAGAGGTTCTAGTGTATAGGTGGAGCTATCTTCATGGTGTAGTGGAGATACCCGGATGGTGCTCTACTCCAGTCAGAGGTTCTAGTGTACAGGTGGAGCTATCTTCATGGTGTACTGGAGATACCAGGATGGTGCTCTACTCCAGTCAGAGGTTCTAGTGTAGAGGTGGAGCTATCTTCATGGTGTACTGGAGATACTGGATGGTGTTCTACATCAGTCAGAGGTTGTAGTGTACAGGTGGAGCTATCTCCATGGTGTACTGGAGATACCAGGATGGTGCTCTACTCCAGTAAGAGGTTCTAGTGTACAGGTGGAGCTATCTTCATGGTGTACTGGAGATACCAGGATGGTGCTCTACTCCAGTAAGAGGTTCTAGTGTACAGGTGGAGCTATCTTCATGGTGTACTGGAGATACCCGGATGGTGTTCTACTCCAGTCAGAGGTTCTAGTGCACAGGT
>JAMWET010000846.1:45000-70509 GCA_024036415.1 Prochilodus magdalenae
CATTCGTATTACATAATTATGAAACCATGCCGTCACCGGAAAATCATATTTTCAAAGCACAGCAGTGGCCCAAATCCAGCTTTCCCACAGAATCCTATTTTCCTCTCGGGCTGCTCACATTCTTTTTCCAGTGTGAGCTATATCCGCTCCAGAACTGACCCGCACACACAAGGAACTATGTGGGGAAACTCCTGATGAACACGGTCACGTTCCAGTGGCTGACAGTTGAACCGATCACCCAGAAAGCGTTCCAGCTCGCTGTAAGGAGCACACGTTATTCAGCCACGGCCTCTTCTTGGGGTTGGGGTCTTTGGTCTTCCCTTTTGGACATACCTGCAGCCTTGCTGTCCTATGGCAGCGTTCCTTAAAAACCTCTCCGAACATGGAACATCATGGAACATCAGAAACGGAAACATCAGCCCAGGTTTGGTTGATTTTCCAAGTGATGAAAAGATGGGAACTCAGAGGCTCAGATTTGTGTGGCTTTGTCCTCATTCCATCTGATAGGTTTTGGTTTCATGTTGCAATTAGCCAGTGTGCTAAAGACCGTCTGATGCCTGTGCGGTTGTCAGCTCGCTGGGACGCCATATTTGGTGGCACTGCATGCCTTTCAAGGCGGAGCTGTACCTCCGCTGCAGAGCGCCTAGCATGCCTACAGCTAGCACATCCATGGATGCTGTATTCCCTATGGAACTCTCATGTATGTGCCGGTAGAGGTGAAGCTGCTGCGGCGTGCCAGGCTGCTTCCATGGTGTCGGAGGTGCCATTACTGCGCCACCTGCAGTGCATCATGAGTACCTTTATATCCATTAGCTGAGTTTAACATTCAGGATGGGGTGACATGGTGGTGCAGTGGGTAGCGCTATCGCCTCACAGCAGTAACCAACTAGCCTCGATTCCCGGCGAGGGCATCACGGGGGTCCATTCTATTTGGAGTTTGCCGTCCAGTGCAGGTTCAAAGCCATGATCAGGCGATGCCAAACTGCTGCCCCAGGGGTGACGGTGAAGGTGTGTGCCCAAGCGGCGGTGGATGGAGCTCCAGCACCCCGCCCGCAACCCAGATGAATGAGCAGCACGAGGGTGCCCAGGCCTTCTACCAGCCCACTGGCTCTCTCCAGCTAGCGCCAGTCGCCCTGCACCCCTCTCTCTTTCTATCCTCTATGCTTTGATTAAGTCTGTAGACATGGGCTGGGTGCGGGGGGGCAGGGTATCGGCGGTGTGGATTTAGGATTGAGCTGCGAGTAATGCCTCGCTACTCGGCTCTAATTATCTGCTAAAGGAGCCGCGCAGGCGCTCACCGAATGTAAACACTCAAATGGCTTCCTGATAACCCCCCAGTGGAGCGGGCTGACTGAGAGCTGGCACTGGCAAGGCACACACACACACACACACCCTCCACAGTTAGCTCATTTAAATCGGCTCGCGCTATCGATTTAACACAATTCCGAAGAGCTACAGGGAAATGAATAAATCACCAGCCATTGATATGGGGATATTGTGTTGGATGAAGATAAGTCAGACGGCATGGCCTGCTCCCAGCTCTGCTCACTGTCATGCAGAAAGGAGGTATATTGACTCCCAGCCCCCGAGACCGCTACATAAATAATGTCTCGCTCACTGTATGCGGCAGGCCGTCTTGCCTGGCGTGTACCTCTACGGGGTGTGCAGCTCATATTCAGCTTTAAAGAATTAGCTAGGCTTTCATAGCTTCCCTTCCCCGACCCTGGATGTAGTGGCTTGGTGTCTGGAACGGTCCTTCCAGAGTTGACAGAGTAGGAACGATACAGCTGCGATGCACGTGTTTCCCAAAACCATGGTGTCCACGGCTGCACGCTAGCCAGTGATGGAACCCTACGGTACGCTGGTAGTTAATCTAGCCAATGGGAGATCTCGCTTTGCTGATTTGTGAATGTACCATGAGAACCAAAACGTGAGCTCCACTACAATATGTGCAGAGTTAGAAAACAACAAGCTGGATGGTTCTCACTAATTTCAGGTTGATGAATGGCTGTTAACCGAGGCTGCCGCTTCAGATGACATGCCAGTGTGTTAGCAGGCAGAGGAAATAAGCTCCCCGGAGAGTCGCCTTGCGTGTTTAAGGCGGTAGTAACTCCAGGCTCCTGCAGATGGCGCTGCACGAGGATGATGGGGCTGTAAATCCCTGTGGGGTGCGAGTGATGGGATCCATAGATTGGGAAGAGGTGCTACAATGCAGGGAATGTCTCGTTCCATGTGTGGAAAATGGCCCCAGAGCAGATGTTAATGATTGGCTAAAAGGAGGGACTGCATGTGGGCGTGGCCAAAAACCATAGTGTGAAGGAAGCAGCTGAATCTGCAGGTGTATGGAAGCGTACGCTCATACGGGTCTACCAGCAGTGGATACAATCCCAGCCTGATGTTACTACCACCTTAAACACGCAAGGTGACCGAGTCAACAGTTAGCCTAGCCTAGCTGTGCTGTCTCTGCCTTTCCGGTCACGTCCAGGTCTACAGTTCTTCACTGTAGGCTTCTAGGAGCAGTTATTGATCAAGTCCTCACCATGGTCACTGGTATCACTGGTAACACTGGTGAGACTTTCAGGTTCCTCTTACTCTGAGGGAGTTTCTCCTTGCCACTGTCGCCCCTGGCTTATTCACTAGGGCCTTGGACCTGGACACTCTGCAAAGCTGCTTTGTGACAACACCTGACTTGACTTGACCAATCATTTCAACGTTTGATCTAGTAGTGGCTGATATCCTGGTTTATCCTTCATATCGATCTGTAGTTGGGCCAGGTGCCCGTTCCTTATGCACCACTGACAGCCGCAAGAGTTGGCGGGAAGGTGGTTCCCGAGCTCTGTGCGCTGGCAACCGCCACCAGTGATGATGGATGGAGATCTAGAGCCATGAGAGGCAGTGGGATGATGACAGCCGGGAGCAGAGCGGGGACAGCGCATGTAAGCCCTGCCTCTGCAGAGTGTACTACACCTGACGTTTGATCCCAGTGGCTGAGCTGAGGAACAGGGGATGTGGTAGGGACTGTCTTTGTCCTGCCACTGTCTCTCGTGGCTGCATAGCAGAACCCCCAGGTAGCTGTCAGGATATCTGAGAGTCCTATCAGAGATCACCAGGCTCCTCACCTGTTACCTTCTCCGAGGCATCCACGTTGTTAGCGCCGTAGTCTTCGTCCAGCTGAAAGGGTCATCATCGCCTGGAGGTAGACAGGTCTGTGCAGCCCCCTTGATCGGTATGTCAGGCTGATTCTTGATGATGCCCTTGCTGGACAGACAGAGGAAGGCTGTTTAGGCTGATGTGCTAAGACGTCCACATTGTATTGTTTTCCTAGTGTGCGAAATCAATCCGAAAGCTTGTCTAACCCGGCAACAGTTGTTCGGAAAACTGCAGCGGGCGAAGCGTGGGTAGGTCAATTACAGCCTCTCCAGGTACAGCTAATGCATCTTGAGTAGGCCTTTTTTGCAACACATCAGGCTGATTACTGCGCTCCTCTGATAAATCAAAGCGCAGGTTCTGTTTTCTTCGCTCATAAATCAAAGTGCAGACAGTCGCTACATAATTAGGTTGTTAAAGGCCAAATTGAGCTTTTAGAGGTTTGCTGTTGAATCGATTTGTCAGGGTTAGGCTCAGTAAACGAATACGCGCATGTATAGCTTCGAGTCCGCTGATTGTAACACACGCGCCAGAGGGAGCCTGCTCCTCCACACACACACGCACCGGCAACTCACACACACTGTCTTTGCGGCTAATCTGTCCCTGGCGGCCGTGCGTGTTTGTGCGCGGAGCTGGTGTTGCGCTGCTCGTCTTTATTCTGTGGTAAAGTGGCTTATCTGCGGCGCGCTCCCTGGAGTTCCCCAGCCTGATAGCTCCCAGTCCTGCCTCATTACGGCCTCGTTTCTCTCCCAGAATCCTCGGCTCACGTGATCCCCAGCCTGTGGAGACATGCAAAACTCCAACAGGGAGCCAACAGGGACGGAGGCATGTACCCGTGTATGGTGTCTGTCAAGGTTTTGGGCCGGTTATGACAGTAACCAGTGCACCGAGTGACCGTATGAGGGTGGATATGCTAAAGTAGACACTGGTCACTTACGGTCACCATAGATACTTAGTGACCGGTGGGGTTGGCTCAGCTAAGGTACATACTTTAGTACTGTTACTCTCCATACTTAAGTACATCTGAAGGTACATACTTTAGTGCTGTTACTCTCCATACTTAAGTACATCTGACGGTACATACTTTAGTACTGTTACTCTCCATACTTAAGTACATCTGAAGGTACATACTTTAGTACTGTTACCCTCCATACTTAAGTACTTCTGAAGGTACATACTTTAGTACTTTTACTCTCCATACTTAAGTACATCTGAAGGCACGTACTTTAGTACTGTTACTCTCCATACTTAAGTACATCTGAAGGTACATACTTTAGTACTGTTACTCTCCATACTTAAGTACATCTGAAGGTACATACTTTAGTACTGTTACTCTCCATACTTAAGTACATCTGAAGGCACATACTTTAGTACTGTTACTCTCCATACTTAAGTACATCTGAAGGTACATACCTTAGTACTGGTACTCTTCATACTTAAGTACATCTGAAGGTACATACTTTAGTACTGGTACTCTACATACTTAAGTACATCTGAAGGTACATACTTTAGTACTGTTACTCTCCATACTTAAGTACATCTGAAGGTACATACTTTAGTACTGTTACTCTCCATACTTAAGTACATCTGAAGGTACATACTTTAGTACTGTTACTCTCCATACTTAAGTACATCTGAAGGTAAATACTTTAGTACTGGTACTCTCCATACTTAAGTACATCTGAAGGTACATACTTTAGTACTGGTACTCTCCATACTTAAGTACATCTGAAGGTACATACTTTAGTACTGTTACTCTCCATACTTAAGTACATCTGAAGGTAAATACTTTAGTACTGGTACTCTCCATACTTAAGTACATCTGAAGGTACATACTTTAGTACTGGTACTCTCCATACTTAAGTACATCTGAAGGTACATACCTTAGTACTGTTACTCTCCATACTTAAGTACATCTGAAGGTACATACTTTAGTACTGGTACTCTCCATACTTAGACACATCTGAAGGTACGTACTTTAGTACTGTTACTAACACCTAAACACCGCCGTGTTTGCTAACCCAACACGCCAGACGTCTCGGTATGGAGCTGTAGAGGTTCCTAATGGGGTCCTGTGATAATCCATCCCATGCAGCTTCAACATCCTCACACAGTTCCTGCAGATGGTGCGGTATGGGTGGAGGTGGAGGGACACCAGGCCTTCTGGACGTGTGACAACAAACCGTTCATCTCGGTGCTGACCACGGTGCCTCCACACACGGATTCGTTGGGCGTCTCCACCAAGACTAAAGCGGGACTCGTCACTGAAGATGACCCGCTGCCATTCTGAGTCACTCCATGACAGTCTGGTACGACACCACTGCAGTCTTTGGTGACGGTGACGAGGTGTTAAGGACAGTCGTGGTAACGGTCTGTGTGCATGTAGTCCTGCGTGGTGCAGCCGTCTGCCGATGGTGCTGCACTAACAGGACGACTCATGGAGGACACCACTGCTCGGTGGAGGTCTGTGATGGTCTGTAATGATTTACAGCTGAGTGTGAATCATTTACATGTCTCGCGATGTCAAGCCTACCCACCGAGTTGTGTTCCTGTGGGTTGATTCCAGCTGTTCTGTTTAAGTGTGTACGTAAAGCGTCTCCAAATATATCGTATGTAACGAGAAGCACATGTTCAATAAGGCGTGTCTACACTATTGAGCGGTTCTTTACAAGAGAAGCGTAAGAGAGGAGGAACAGAGCCCACACGCTGAGAGGTAGCCACATACTCGCACGCAAACACTCGTACTCCCACGCCGCGCTGAATTAAACATTAGCCGGGGAAGGTAATTGTGTCAAAGCTTCTCAGGGAGGTAAAGCTGAAAAATGAGCACCATTAGCATACTAGACGGAGAGGGAGAGTGAAGGAGAGGGCGAGCGAGCGAGGGGGGGGAGAGAGAGAGGGAGGGATTCTATCGGATATCAAAGCGTGGGCTCCCCTACGCTCATTAACTCAGTTTAGCTCGGATGACGTCAGCCTCGTCACGCTGAAATCCACCAGCGTTACACTCCGGGGCTTTATTTTCCGCAGCGCGTAACTTCAAAAGTTGACCACCCACAGAAATGAAACCAGGTTTCAATCGGCCGGCCTAGTTTTTGCCAATTTCCACAGTCTCGTTTTTATCGTCTGGTTAATTTCAGCTTCTTATTTTTGGCCACAACATACAAATATATGCATCATCAAAATCACTCACTGTCCACTGTATCAGCTCCACCGATCATACAGGACACTCTGTAGGTGTACAGGTCCAGACTGTAGTCCATCTGTTTCTCTGTGTACTGTATTACCCTGTTCTTCAATGGTCAGGACCCCCACAGGACCACCACAGAGCAGGTATGATGTGGGTGGTGGATCATTCTCAGCACTACAGTGACACGGACGTGGTGGTGGTGTGGTAGAGTGTGTGGTGCTGGTGTGAGTGGATCAGACACAGCAGTGCTGAGACAGTGTTGAGACACTGTGTCCACTCACTGTCCACTCTATTAGACACTCCTACCTTGCTGGTCCACCTTGTAGATGGACAGTCAGAGACGATAGCTCATCTGCTGCTGCACAGTGCAGTGTTGGTCATCCTCTAGTCCTTCATCAGTGGTAAGAGGACGCTGCCCACAGGACACTGCCCACAGGACGCTGCCCACAGGACGCTGCCCACAGGACGCTGCCCACAGGACGCTACCCACAGGACGCTGCCCACAGGACGCTGCCCACAGGACGCTACCCACAGGACGCTGCCCACAGGACGCTGCCCACAGGACACTGCCCACAGGACACTGCCCCCAGGACACTCTTGTGCCAGATAGCTTTGGTTGGTGGATGATTCTCAGTCCAGCAGTGACACTGAGGTGTCCAGCAGCACTGCTGTGTCTGATCCACTCACACCAGCACCACCCACACTAACACACCACCACCACGTCAGTGTCACCGCAGTGCTAAGAATGATCCCCCACCCACATCATATCCGCTCTGTGGTGGTCCTGTGGGGGTCCTGCCCATTGAAGAACAGGGTAATACAGTACACAGAGAAACAGATGGACTACAGTCTGGACCTGTACACCTACAGAGTGTCCTGTATGGTATGCCAACACGTTCTCTACATTAACAGAGATGAACTTTTTTGGAGAAACAAACAGAAATGTGCCACAGCTTCTCTCACAGGCTACATTCTGCGTTCAGTTCACATTAAAATCAGCAAAGGAATATTAACTGTGCATTAATTAGTGCTCAGTAGAGGATGTGTTATCTTATTCTCACCCAGTAAAATCCGCCCAACATGTAAATTATGCAGCTTTGTGTTTCCGCGGCTCAAACTTTTGCATATAAGTGTAACTTCTTAAACTCTTCGGCTGAATTCGACGTGGCATCCTGCTCCTATACTAACCTACCCTTCCTAAAACTAGGGTGTAGTGTTCAGTATGAGACCAAACTGAAGATCTGTAGTGTACCAGAGATCCCCGGATGGTGCTCTACTCCAGTCAGAGGTTCTAGTGTACAGGTGGAGCTATCTTCATGGTGTACTGGAGATCCCCGGATGGTGTTCTACTCCAGTCAGAGGTACTAGTGTACAGGTGGAGCTCTCTTCATGGTGTACTGGAGATACCCGGATGGTGTTCTACTCCAGTCAGAGGTTCTAGTGTACAGGTGGAGCTATTTTCATGGTGTACTGCATCCCATCATGCACTGTGGCCTCACCAGCTCTCAGCCTGCTTCAGCCAGAGAAAATGGCGGCAGGTAACACTGGGGGGTTAAACGCAGCCCACTCCGAGTATAAATGTGGGTGTAGTGGGGTGTGTGTTCATCAGAATGAGCCTCAGAAAGTTAAATATACAGGTCTGAAGATTAATAAAAGATGAACTCGCTTTAGAGGATCGGGTTTAGAGTGATTAGCCGAGGGGAGCTAACCGCTAGGCTAACCGTATCTCAGGTGAACTGAGCAGCGTTAGCAGCAGCTAGCTCTAAACAGTGGATACAGTAATAACAGCTCTGAGGTAAATGTGAGGTAACTGGTCATGTGACTGTATTAGTATACTACACTGTGGGTCAGAACTTGGGACTGTACTGTGTACCACACACAGGGGGCATGTACAGTGTGCGGTAGAGTAGTGTAGCAGCCTTATTCTGCTTTTTGAGGTAGTTTAGTAACTGGACATGATGTATTACCTGAAGATCAAAACCCTACTACCTTCTTCTTTAGCTGTATATTGATTTTTTCTTTTGGCTCTCGGCCCACCACTAGCACTCCCCCAGAGAACAAGAAGAATAGATAGTTTGGGCACCTCTGCTCCAGATGGTCAGCACTCGAATTAGTATTCTGGGCTTTTGGTGCTTGGTCCCCTAATTAGTACTCGCCCTAGTGACTGGACCACCTGTCTGGTACCTAGAGTCACTGGCATGACACCAGGCCTTCTGGACGTGTGACAACAAACCGTCCATCTTGGTGCTGACCACGGTGCCTCCACACACGGATTCGTTGGGCGTCTCCACCAAGACTAAAGCGGGACTCGTCACTGAAGATGACCCGCTGCCATTCTGAGTCACTCCATGACAGTCTGGTACGACACCACTGCAGTCTTTGGTGACGGTGACGTGGTGTTAGGACAGTCGTGGTAACGGTCTGTGTGCATGTAGTCCTGCGTGGTGCAGCCGTCTGCCGATGGTGCTGCACTAACAGGACGACCCATGGAGGACACCACTGCTCGCTGGATGTCTGTAGTGGTGGGTGTTGGGTCAGTGAGGTACAGAGATGAGACCCGTCATTGCTCCTTGACCCAATCAAATACACTAAGACATGTTTGGGGACACCTGCGTCAGGAACGCACCTCGATGTGTCTGGATGGTTTGGATAGAGTGTCTGACAGCTCACAGTTCACCACAGGGAGCGCTGTTGTTCTATTGCTGTATAAGGATTCCGAATATTAAGCCTTCTCCCAGGAAAACTGTGTGTAAATATCGTTATTCCCGTTTTCCGGAGTCGGAGAACGTACGCGGGAAAGTGAGTCATAGTCTCTGAGTTTCTTACCCTTCTTGTTGTTTGTTAGGGATTGTTTTTTTCCACAGCTCTGTATTTCCGTGTCTCCCTCTTTTCGCGGTCTCTGCTTCCCGGTTGCTGTCACTTTAGAATGACTAATAGCTGCAGTGTGAATTCTCCGATTGAGCAGGCCGTAGCCTGGAAAGGGTATTACTGCCTCGGAGCAGGAAAATTCCCCTCTTCCATGATCAACATGATGTGTGTGTGTGTGTGTGTTTGTGTGTGTGTGTGTGTGTTTGTTGGCATGTATTTGCCTCTTTATGGGGACCTCTGTGTGTCTTCATGAGATCTTTATAACTTGTACTCGGAACCAAGGACTCTGCTAAGGATTGAGCGACTTCCGATAGTCGGATGTCGGCAGTTACGTGATGAAAGTCAAGTCGACAGTGGCTAATTGCTGATGATGTCATGAATGAAACCTCAGGAATGCTTTGTAACAAGCTACTTTAAAGGTGTGTGAACAAGGCGAACTCCAAAGGCGAGTAGAGCGTCACATGCCCTTTCCAACAAGCCCTGCATTGCTAGCCTCAAGGTATCCGGAGCTACGAACCCCGAAACTTGCTTCAGACCCAGACGCTCAAAGTTGGCAAAGGTCCAGAGATCCAGAGAAACCTGGTGTGGAATGAATGTGGTGTGTATGGTCCCGTATACGCCGCAATGCCAAAAGTAATGGAATAGCAGTAAGTAAGTGGATTACGGAATAGTGTTGCCTCAGCGGAAGGCTTGGGAATTCCCACACCTGTATAAGCTCATGGCAGGGCGACGTGATTGACGACAGTCGTATCCCCCAGGCCAGTGCAGCGTTCTTTAGCTTCCATGGGATACGGGAGTAGAAGACCCACTGAGTACCTCTGTTAACACCACACCACCAGACACAGCGCCTCACCTAGGCTTGAGAGGTCACTAACTGGACCCTAGAGCCCTGGCAACGGGTCTGATGAGTCATGGCACCAGTTGTTTCGAGTTGATGGTCGGGTGTGGCACAGGGGTCATGAAGCCATGGACCTCGGTCGTCAGCAAGGCACTCTGCAGGCGGACTGGTGGTTCCATACTGGTGTGGGATGTGTTCTCATGGCCTACTGGCCGGTGCTCGCTGTATTTCCGTGCCTGGTGACCATATACGGTGTATATTCCATCAGTTTGATGTTGCACAGAACCATATAAGCATGAAAATGTTTACGGTTCTATGTAGAACCATAGTCTTTATTAGGGAACCTTTGAAGAACCATCATGTTTTAAGAGTCACCGTATAGCCTGACCCGCCACCAAAGGACCACACCAGGACCACACCAACCCTACCATAAGCCTGGAGCTATCAGTACCGCGACTCACCCCCACGGCACACCTTGCCAGTCCTCTAAGGTCCAGGGGGAACGTTGTGTCCAGTGTGGTGGTCTTAACAGAGGCACTATGGTGGGTCTTCTGCTCCTGTATGCCATGGAAGCTAGAGAGCGGTGCATTGAAGTGGGGTGTGGTTTCCACCAGAGTCCGCCAATTCTAGCCACCTGTCACCATCATTAAGTACCCATGGGCATCCACTGCACTGTCCACACTGGGTAGTAAGGCTTTCTATGATGTATTCCTGGTACACACATGACACTTTGACCTCTGGAATTACGGTAACACCCATAAAGATAGGAATACAAACGATTCTGTGTTTTTATTCAACCCTATGGCTTTCCTTTGCATTCATAATCCATAAACTACATTGCTTAGAAAGCACTACACAGGTGAGCATGTTCTGGAAGCTTCTAGAAGAAAAAAGAAAAGGAGAACACACAGCGACAGATGGCGCGGCGGTGACGGCTGCCGGTAAATAAATAGATAACAGCTCATTCCAGCTCAGCAGCACTCGGTGCATTAATCACCATCAAGCATTGATCACTTATTGCGGATGAGGAGTAATAGTGCAGGGCGGCTGTCTGCGAGATGGGCGTAATTGGAGGCGGCTCTAAAAGGCTTCTGATCATGCCGGAATGCTGACGCTCCTTTTATTAGCACCATTAAAGCGATTATCCTTCACGTGAGTGTGTGTGTACAGGCATGTGTGTTCAGGAAATCAGCTCCCGGGCTCACCGTGTGTTGTGATGAGCTGAAAGTGCCTGCTGGGTAGTACCGGCTTTTATAGAGTCATGGTTACTGGAGTCATCGCTTTTGATTAGCAGTAATTGCTGTAATCGGTAATTAATTATGTTGACTGTCTACACGCAGCATGTACAGGGCCCCGATACAGTAGCGTTTAAACTGAGGTCCTTCTAAAGGAATCCTCTAATCCACATTTTTCCGTTCTGCCCCTAGCTGAGACTATCCAGAGCTGGGTAATCTCCTAGTCTGGCTTATGTTTATTCTGACACTGTGTTGATGTAGGGTGGTCTATACAAATCGACAGCTGTATGTTGCATGGTTATACGTTATGGAAGCCCACCAGGTAAACATCTGGCAGCAGTTTGTCAAAACTGGTTGGTGTAGCTGGAGGTGTAGTGGATAACACCACTACCTGCCAGGGAGCCGCCAGCACAGGTTGGAGGGTCCGAATGCCGGTCTGGGTGACTACGCTGTGCAACACCAATAAGAGTCCTTGGGCAAGACTCCTAACACTATACTGGCCCACCTGTAATATGATTAGCCTTGTAAGTCGCTCTGGATAAGAGCGTCAGATAAATACCGTAAATGTAAAATTGTGATTTGTGTTTTTGAAATTTTTTGAATAGTAAAATGAAATGATGTCAAAAGAATGGCCTAAAATTAATCAGTTGTTTTCTTGAAACTTTGACTGACTTCATCAGATTTACTTAGTTTGTCCAAATGTTGAATTAATATGACAGTAATGAGTTAACTTTCCATAAAGTCAATTTTTTTTAGAAAAAGTTATTATTTTGGAAGTTTAAAGTTTGAGATTTGGTTTCTCTAGTAGCCTCGATGAGGTTTCTGACACCGTACGATCTGTGAAAGAGAACGAACATAAGCCAGACCGATAAAATTCCAGTTTATTAACGTATCCTCGCCGTCCAAGGGAAAACAACTACCTCACAATCAACTTTACAGGAGAGGCCAAAAACCCGCTTTCACTTTAATGTAAGTCAATGGAACCAGACTTTTTACCAAGCAGTTTAGGGCCATTTCCGTTGCTCCATTCATCATGAAACTTCAAGGCAGTGTAAACAGCAGCTGCTGGGTTCATATGACGCATGAAAGTAAAAATCCACAAAAATAAAGATGCATGGTTTTCCTTGGACAGCGATGATATTCCGACATTATTAAAGCAGCAGGAATAGTCTTCCCGAATGGGAAGAGAAACTATGAGTCTGACCTGTTTACAGTGGTGGTGAATGAAACCAGATGTCCTACTCTACAAGCTCCCTCACACACAGGTATTACATGGTCGTACGCCGCAGTGCAGAAGTATTGTAGCATCGTCTTAGTAACTCATGTGACATTGATGTGCAAAGACTCATGGGAAGCACCAGACCACATGTCATTCCACACCTCACAGCGGTACAGAGTTTGTTGCTATGCTGATCGAAACGCCTCGGTATGGAGCTGTAGAGGTTCCTAATGGTGTCCTGTGATAATCCATCCCATGCAGCTTGAACATCCTCACACAGTTCCTGCAGATGGTGCGGTAGGGGTGGAGGTGGAGTGACACCAGGTCTTCTGGACGTGTGACAACAAACCGTTCATCTCGGTGCTGACCACGGTGCCTCCACACACGGATTCGTTGGGCGTCTCCACCAAGACTAAAGCGGGACTCGTCACTGAAGATGACCCGCTGCCATTCTGAGTCACTCCATGACAGTCTGGTACGACACCACTGCAGTCTTTGGTGACGGTGACGTGGTGTTAAGGACAGTCGTGGTAACGGTCTGTGTGCGTGTAGTCCTGCGTGGTGCAGCTGTCTGATGATGGTGCTGCACTAACAGGACGACTCATGGAGGACACCACTGCTCCGTGGCTGTTGGGTCAGTCAGGTACAGAGATAAGGCCCGTCCTTGCTTACGTCACACGTGCAGCCGAGCCTGAAACCTGAATGACTTGCATGTCTCATGATGTCAAACCCACCCACCGTGTTTCATTCCTGTTGGGTGATTCTTTCCGAGTGCAGCTGTTTGTGCGGCAATGAGTGTGTCTCAACCCACGGAGTGCATTGGGGTGGACAGTGTAGATGAGAGTGCACCTCGGTTGACCAAGACTCATTTGATTAAGGCATCTCTGTTCCCCTCTGCCAGCTGTTGAGTGCAGCTGTGCAAGTGTGACCCTGTCTGTGAGGTCAGCTTGTCCGTCTCCTAGCATTCCTATGGGCTCCAGCGTCTCTGTCTGTCTCTCTCTCTCTCTCTCTCTCTCTCTCTCTCTCTCTCTCTCTCTCTCTCTCTCTCTCTCTCTCCTTTCTTCTGCTCTGATGACTCAAAGCCCTATTCCTCAGCGTCTGCAGCCAGAGTCTCCAAGGTGACTGGACAGTGGGAAACAGCCATGCGTGCGGCGCAGAGTGCCAGCCGTCAGCCTGTCAGAGTCACTCAGCACGGCTACCGAGCTGCTGAAGCATGAACGGCCCAGTGCGTGCGAGAATGTCCACGCAGAGCGTCCGAGTGTGCGACTGCGTGTGTGAGGAGTGCGAACAGGTGTGTGTTTGTGGGGGGGAAAGTGTTAGTGTACATATGTGTGTTCAGGCGGACGAGAAAGTGCAGACTCTAATCCACGTCAGGTTGTGCGTTAGTATGAAGAAGCAGTCGAGGCAGCCTCATGGCTGCACTGTGGTCCCGCATAGGCCGGCGGCCCAAAAGCCTTTTAGCTCTGCTGTAGCACTGTCCATGCATGCGGCTGAACACTACAAGTCGAGGCAGCCTCATTGCTGCACTGTAGTCTTGCATAGGCTGTCGACCCAAAAGGCCCTGTAGCTCTGGCGTAGCACTGTTCATGCATGTGGCTGAACACCACCAGTCGAGGCAGCCTCATAGCTGCACTGTAGTCCCGCATAGGCCGTCGGCCCAAAAGCCTTGTAGCTCTGGCGTAGCACTGTCCATGCATGTGGCTGAACACCACCAGTTGAGGCAGCCTCATAGCTGCACTGTATTCCTGCATAGGCCGTCGGCCCAAAAGCCTTGTAGCTCTGGCGTAGCACTGTCCATGCATGTGGCTGAACACCACCAGCCGAGGCAGCCTCATAGCTGCACTGTAGTCACATATAGGCCGTCGGCCCAAAAGGCCTTGTAGCTCTGGCGTAGCACTGTCCATGCATGTGGCTGAACATTACCAGTTGAGGCAGCCTCATAGCTGCACTGTAGTCCCGCATAGGCCGTCAACCCAAAAGGCCTTGTAGCTCTGGCGTAGCAGTATCCATGCATGTGGCTGAACACCACCAGTCGAGGCAGCCTCATAGATGCACTGTAGTCCCGCATAGGCCGGCGGCCCAAAAGGCCTTGTAGCTCTGGCCCAGCACTGTCCATGCATGTGGCTGAACACCACCAGTCGAGGCAGCCTCATAGATACACTGTAGTCCCACAGAGGCCGTCGACCCAAAAGGCCTTGTAGCTCTGGCCCAGCACTGTTCATGCATGTGGCTGAACACCACCAGTCGAGGCAGCCTCATAGCTGCACTGTAGTCACATATAGGCCGTCGGCCCAAAAGGCCTTGTAGCTCTGGCCTAGCAGTGTTCATGCATGCGGCTGAACACCACTGGTGCAGGCAGCATCATCCAAGCAGCCAGCACAGGCATCCACGTAGCTGCAATGTGGCCTTGAACAGGTGCCCAGTGCACGCTGCCTCAAAGCCACGTTACACCGTCACTCAAGCAGCCAGTCCAGACCTGAAGAACGACCGTAAATACCGTTTCCTGGACCAGAGTGACCAGGGCAGCGGCGGGTCTCCGCTGGCTTTGACCTTATCGCTAGTGTAAATATGTTTTCAGGATTAGCTTATCTCTCCTGCCAAAGGAGTAGCCATCTTACGACGCTCCGCTTAGACATGTGGGAGGCGAAGGAGCGCGGCTCTTTGTGTCTGGGTCTGCGCGCACGCGTCGCGCCGCGTCTGTAAGAATCTGTCTGCGTGTGCCTTTTGTCTCGGCTCGTGCTAATTAATCGGCGCACATGTTCACACACCGTCAGCGTGTTTACATTCAGCAGCGCTGCGTGTTTGTGTGGACGCTGATGATAGGATCTAAGCTGCTGCAGCAATTCGTCCATTTCCTGAGCCGAGGGACGAGACGGAGAGAGATGCAAGGTGCAGCCACGGTGACTGTTATACAGCTGTACTGATCCTACCAGGTCTTATCAGAGCTGCGTCATCCGCTCTCTCGACTGAGGTGCGCAATAGAGTCAGAGGAAGTTAGCGTGCTAAAGCTAACCAGCATCCATCCTTCATCCGTTCATTCCTTTATGCATACACAACATTGTTCTTTGGTCAGTTCCTCCATTCATGAAGCAGGCTAGGAGTGTTCCACAGAGTGTTGTCAATCAAGCTGCTTATTAGCCACGCCCACAGATGCCCTCAGATAGTGTTTTTTCAAGCACCAGCTGCAGCATGCCGCACCTTACTGGAGGATCTCTAGAACCAGCACCAGCTCCAGCATGAGGTGCCGCACCTTACTGGAGGATCTCGGGAACCAGCACCAGCCTCCAGCACGAAATGCCGCACCTTACTGGAGGATCTCTGAAACCAGCTCCAGCTCCAGCATGAGGTGCCGCACCTTACTGGAGGATCTCTGGAACCAGCTCCAGCTCCAGCATGATGTGCCGCACCTTACTGGAGGATCTCTGGAACCAGCACCAGCTCCAGCATGATGTGCTGCACCTTACTGGAGGATCTGAGGAACCAGCTCCAGCTCCAGCATGAGATGCCGCACCTTACTGGAGGATCTCTGGAACCAGCTCCAGCATGAGATGCCGCACCTTACTGGAGGATCTCGGGAACCAGCACCAGCTCCAGCATGAGATGCCGCACCTTACTAGAGGATATTGGGAACCAGCACCAGCATGAGATGCCGCACCTTACTGGAGGATCTCGGGAACCAGCACCAGCACCAGCACGAAATGCCGCACCTTACTGGAGGATCACGGGAACCAGCACCAGCCTCCAGCATGAGATGCCGCACCTTACTGGAGGATCTCTGGAACCAGCACCAGCTCCAGCATGAGATGCCGCACCTTACTGGAGGATCTCGGGATACCAGCGCCAGTTCCAGCATGAGGTGCCGCACCTTACTGGAGGATCTCTGGAACCAGCTCCAGCTCCAGCATGATGTGCCGCACTTTACTAGAGGATCTCGGGAACCAGCACCAGCTCCAGCATGAGATGCCGCACCTTACTAGAGGATATTGGGAACCAGCACCAGCATGAGATGCCACACCTTACTGGATGATCTGAGGAACCAGCACCAGCCTTCAGGATGAGATGCCGCACCTTACTGGAGGATCTCTGGAACCAGCTACATTTCCAGCATGAGGTGCCGCACCTTACTGGAGGATCTCGGGATACCAGCGCCAGTTCCAGCATGAGGTGCCGCACCTTACTAGAGGATCTCGGGAACCAGCACCAGCTCCAGCATGAGGTGCCGCACCTTACTGGAGGATCTCGGGATACCAGCTCCAGCTCCAGCATGAGATGCCGCACCTTACTGGAGAAAAGGGGAGCGTTAAGATGTGGAGACGCACAGCTGGTCACATTCCCTCTACACCCTAAGGACCGCTCCTTATCTATCTCCAGCCCAGTTCCCTGCCTCTCCCCCGGCCCCCTCCGGGCCGCTGCCATGTGACCCGATGGCCAGCGCGAGTCGGGCAGGCCTGGACGCAGCCGCTGGTCGGCTCGGTTGTGGGAGCCACTGAAGGCAGGAAAAGTGCGTTGATTTGCAGATTAGCTGCTAACGATCCGAGAGCCAGCGGGAGAACCTGACTGCAGTTTTCTTCTTTCAGCTTCACCCTGACTTCCTGGGGGACAAACCCCCCACCCCCACACTTCTGCCGACGCTCGTTAATGCACATAGCGCTAAGTGTGGGCTGAGAACAGCTGATCTTCTGTAGTTCCGTTCATTAGCGCCTCAAGGTCGCTGTAGCCGGACGAGCTAGCCCTGCTCTTCATATACCATTGATTTGGAGCTGCTTTTTGTCATATGGCTGCTCTGTGCCGGCCTTCGATTGTCTAGAGCGAGCGGCGAGCATGTGTGGGGTCTGAAGAGAGAGAACAAAGACAGAGCCAGTGGAGGTGCGGGCATGGGCTTGGCCGAAGTACCTAGATGCCGACCTTGAAGTGTTTATGTGCCCTGTCTGCTTTCATTAGGCCACCAGGGTGTGAAGGCCTAGCCTGTCTCACCTGACCCTCTCTCCAAGGCCTTCCTGTTCATTATAGCCCCCCGTCCCCCGCCACTCACCACAGCGCTTTCCATCAATCCATCACAGCGTTCCTGTCGCTTTCTCTACTCCGGATGCTCCTCTCTTTCTCTGCAGCAGACGCTCCGCTCCCCCTGAAAAACTGTAGGCCGGAATCCCTATTCCGAAGCCTGGAATTACCGAGCGGGAATCCTCCTCTCTACAAACACTCTGATGCCATCCGATAATGCCCAGATTCCATAATTCCATGCTGTGTCTTGGTCGGAAATCTGGCAACCCCACAGGTTGCCGCACTGAGGCACGCACACTGGTACAATGGGTGTCCTAACACTACGTCACCATCACCAAAGACTGCAGTGGTGTCGTACCAGACTGTCATGGAGTGACTCAGAATGGCAGCGGGTCATCTTCAGTGACGAGTCCCGCTTTAGTCTTGGTGGAGACGCCCAACGAATCCGTGTGTGGAGGCACCGTGGTCAGCACCAAGATGAACGGTTTGTGGTCACACGTCCAGAAGGCCTGGTGTCCCTCCACCTCCACCCCTACCGCACCATCTGCAGGAACTGTGTAAGGATGTTTAAGCTGCATGGGATGGATTATCACAGGACTCCATCAGGAACCTCTACAGCTCCATACCGAGACGTCTGGCGTGTTGGGTTAGCAGAGAGACAGACTTCTGTATGTGTAGCTCAATAAATATTGATCATATCAGTCTAAATTTATCATCAGTTATTGATCCTGGTCACCTTTACAGCACTGCACTCCCACACCTCCTTCTGGGTGCAGCTGCTCTGTAGATGATGACTGTAGAGCTGTATAGTTTGGATCAGAATAACCTGCTGGGTGAGATTTTATGAAACGAATGAACGTGGCCTGCTCCACCTTCAGTGGTGCTGCAGTTACACCGAGGTGTGGAATGAATTTGGCGAATATGAAACCGTCATCAGCTTCCCTGGTAACCGTTTTCATTTAGCTCAGTAAATGCTCCTTAATCAGGAACCACCTAAAGGCTCGTCTCGGGGATGTTTAGCGATCGGCTAATGAGCGGCGCAGCAGAGCAGCTGCTGGAATGTTGAACGTACTGTGCTTTCCCTACACTGTTACATACAGGCTTCTTTGCGTACCATGCGTGTGGTAGTATCTGGTTTTAGACAGAGTGTTCCTGGCGGCTTTACCGGGTCAGTTACGGCTTATAACCAACCTCCACAGCCCGGTGAAGATGCCTGCCAAAATGGCGGCACCGCAATAGCATGGCGTCAGTGGAATACTATGGTTTGCCCGCTGCTAGCTCACACTGTAGAGACGGCTTATGGTAAAGCCGAGGTGTTGTTCTTCGGACCCCTTTCGGAAGACACCAGAACAGGACCCAAGGAAGTATTTGGGAAGAGATAACTGGATGAGAAGTGTGTGTGGGGGTGGGAGTAAAGGAATGTGTGTGTGGGTGTGTGTGGGGGTTGTAGAACACCCCATTTATTTTAAAGCACCCTCTGCTGGGGGGCTCATTCTTTAAGCCCGAGCCCACCCAGATGTACCCTAAAAGTCCCCTCTTCTTCCCAATACACACACACACACACACAGTGCACTCAGGCAGGTCATCTTTCCCCTCCCTCTCTTTTCTCTCCTCTCTTCTCTCTCTCTCTCGCACGCTTTCGATCTCGCTTTGTTGCCGGGAAGCCCACCCACTCGCTCTACTGTTGAGGCTGAAGAAGACAGAAGTTAAGCTCCGACCCAGCCTGGAGAGACGGAAGGAGGAGAAAGGGAAAAAAAAGTTTATGGCTCGCTTCCAGAGAGAGCAAAAGAGAGGGAGTGGAGAGAAGAGAGAGAGAGAGAGAGAGAGAGAGAGTGGCCGAAGGGAGAACTGCATCTGCTTTTCGCTTCAGTAGTTCTAAAAGCGAAAGGGGGCGGGGGAGACGGGTGGGGGGGGTGTCAGGGTGGTGGTGGTGAAGGGGTGGGGGGGGGTGTTTGGATGCAATTGACTGCAAGTACACCTGTCGGCACGTTGCCATGGCAACCTCATTAGCGGGGCTGGGAGGATGAAGGCAGGGGTTGGTTAGAGATGCCAGAGCTGAGGGGAGAGGCAGGTTCTGAGAGAGAGAGAGAGAGAGAGAGATGGTGGAAGTGGAAGAGTGGACTGCGTGACGGCGAGTTGTGAGTGCGGTCTAATCACTCAGTGCCGTCTCTCTCTGTCCAGGCTGTAAACAGCGCTCTGGCTGCTAGTCTGAAAGACGTTCCTCTCTCCAGCACCAGTTTGGAGGGTTCTTTAGAGCAGTGCCTAATGGGTTCTCCTTTAAGGAACCATTATTTCATGAATGGCAAGGGCGAAGAACCGGCCATTTTATTAGGCACGCCTCCTTGTATCTGCACTGTCCACTGTATCAGCTCCACTGACCATACAGGACACTCTGTAGGTGTACAGGTCCAGACTGTAGTCCATCTGTTTCCCTGTGTACTGTATTACCCTGTTCTTCAATGGGCAGGACCCCCACAGGACCACCACAGAGCAGGTATGATGTGGGTGGTGGATCATTCTCAGCCCTGCAGTGACACTGACGTGGTGGTGGTGTGTTGTTGCTGGACACCTCAGTGTCACTGCTGGACTGAGAATCGTCCACCAACCAGAACTATCCAGCCTGCAGCGTCCTGTGGGCAGCGTCCTGTGGTCAGCGTCCTGTGGTCAGCGTCCTGTGGTCAGCGTCCTGTGGGGCAGCGTCCTGTGGTCAGCGTCCTGTGGGGCAGCGTCCTGTGGGGCAGCGTCCTGTGGGCAGCGTCCTGTGGGGCAGCGTCCTGTGGGGCAGCGTCCTGTGGGGCAGCGTCCTGTGGGCAGCGTCCTGTGACGCGTCCTGATGAAGGACTAGAGGGTGACCAAAACTGCACTGTGCAGCAGCAGATGGCCTATCATCTCTGATGCTACAAGGTGGACCAGCAAAGGAGGAGTGTCCAGTAGAGTGGACAGTGGAGAACTTCGTTTCCCCCTCCCATCCCTCGCTTCTCCCATAGACTCCCAAGCCACACATTTAGGACCCCCCATTCACAAATCCGGTTGTTTCCTTTAGCCTACAGACAGTGGACAGTGCCCCCAAACTTTGTTTCCCCCTCCCATCCCTCGCTTCTCCCATAGACTCCCATTCATTTTTACCCCCATTCAAATCCTGTTGTTTCCTTTAGCCTACAGCCTTTTCCTTTTCCCTACAGACCCCCAAACTCTAATCCCAGTCATACTGACCCCCAACCCTCTATGAGTTGTTAATTCATCCCTCGTTCCTTCCATAGACTCCCATTCATTTTTGCCCATAGCTTAGCAACACGGCTAGCAACAAGCTTAGGCCGACTGTCAATGAAAACAGAACCATCGCGCTGTATGAACTCGCCCCAACAGACCGTCGCCCGTTCCCTGCAACCCTCAGGCTTTTTCCCTCAGGAAGCCTCTGTAATAACACCAGTTGAGGAGGAAGTGATCAAGCCTCGCTGCCGTCACTGCTCTCCGCCCCCACAGCTCATCCGTGATGAAGAAATCTTCAGGGGTCAGGGGTCCCGAGCGCCCGTCTCTGGGGAGAGGGTCTTATTATCCTGCGGATTTATGAAGGCCGTTATTATTCCTGCCTGAGTGATTCCGCAGGCTTCTCTCCGCCTGCCGCTCACCTGGAAACACTCGCTCATAAATAAGCATGAAGGGGCCGCGAGGAGCCGTCCGCGAGGAGCCGTCCGCGAGGGTCCCTGTGCCGTCATTATTAAAGCAGATCCGCCTGCCTGGATCATCAGACGTCTGCAGTGTGTGTCCTGATCCCCAGCCGTATCCTTCGCTCCTTCCGTCGTTCCTTCATGCCCTCGCTCCTAGGGCTCTATGAGCTTTTGATGTGCAGGATCTTTCACACTGGAGATGACCTTCAACTGTCAGCGAGCCTAAAGCGCACCTGACGGAGAGATCTACTTCACGACTCAGACGGCTGAAAGGGAGCATGAGTCTTAGATCCTTGTGAAGTTGCTGCTTCTGTCTTTAGCTGTGTGCCGTCTTTTCGTCGTTTGTGTAAACAGTGTAAACAGTAATGCTATGAAAATACCAGGAGGCCATGAGGTAGTTCTAATGTCTGGACTGTCATCTCGAGATCATGACTTCACTTTCTTGTGATCTCAAGATAACAAACTTAGTTTTCCTGAGATCACCACTTATTTGTCTTCCGACCCCTACACAACAAACATTGTTGATCTCTAGATAAGTTGTTTTCTCAAGATCACAATTTATGTTTTGAGATCCCTAGATAATAAAAGAAGTCCAAAGAGGCCATAAGGTCATTTTAATGTCTGGACTATTATCTTGAGATCATGACTTCATTTTCTTGTGATCTCAAGATAATAACTTATTTTCACAGGATCACAATTTATGTTTTGTGATCCCTAGATAGTAAAAGAAGTCCAAAGAGGCCATGAGGTAGTTTTAATGTCTGGACTATTATCTTGAGATCATGACTTCATTTTCTTGTGATCTCAAGATAATAACTTATTTTCACAGGATGACGACAATTATATGTCTTTTGGATCCCTAGATAGTTAAAAGCTAATAGTCCAAAGAGGCTCAGAGGTAGTTCTTTAATGTCCTGGGACTATTATCTTGCGATCAGGACGTTCATTTTCATTGTGCATCTCAAGATAATAACAACTTAGTTTTCACAGGATGCACACATTTATGTTTTGTGATCCCTAGATAGTAAAAGAACTCCAAAGAGGCCATGAGGTAGTTTTAATGTCTGGACTATTATCTTGAGATCATGACTTCATTTTCTTGTGATCTCAAGATAATAACTTATTTTCACAGGATCACAATTTATGTTTTGTGATCCCTAGATAGTAAAAGAAGTCCAAAGAGGCCATGAGGTAGTTCTAGTGTTTGGACTGTTATCTCAAGATCTTAATTTTATTTTCTTGTGGTCTCAACATAACAAACTTTGTTTTCCTGAGATCACCACTTATTTGTCTTCTGACCCCAACATACCAGTGTTTTTTTCTCAGAAGGGGTTTTCTCGGAATCACAATTTATGTTTTGAGATCCCAAGATAATAAAAGAACTCCAAATGAAGTATTGGAGTAGTTCTGAAGTAGTTCTTGTGTCTGGACTGTTATCTTGAGATCACAACTTAATTTTCTTGTGATCTTAAGATAATAAATTGTTTTCTCAGGATCACAATTTATGTTTTGAGATCCCAAGATAGTAAAAGAAGTCCAAAGAGGCCACGAGGTAGTTCTAGTGTTTTGGACATGTTTTATCTCAAGTCATCGTAATCTTTATCTTTCTTGTGACTTCGTCAAGATAGACAAACTTTGTGCGTTTTCACTGAGATTGCACCACTTTATGTTGTCTTTCTAGATCCCCCACACAAACAAACATTGTGTTGATCTTCTAGATAAAGTTGTTTTCCCTCAAGCATCAGAATTTATGTCAGCTTGTGAAGATCCCTAGCTAATAAAGAAGTCCAAAGAGGCCATGAGGTAGTTCTAATGTTTGGACTGTTATCTCAAGATCATGACTTAATTTTCTTGTGATCTCAAGATAACAAGTTGTTTTCTCAGGATCACAACTTAGACTATGTCCATACCAAGATAACAAAATTGCGGTTTATAAACCGCTCATGAGAACACAAATTGTGCTTCTGTGCATCTGATGGATCTCAAGATAACCAAAATGTGCCTTCTCTATGGCAAGTACCACACAGTTGTGCCGTCCAGTGCAAGATTTTTTTCCAGTTTAAATCATAATTAATCGGCGCGGTCGCTATAATTAGATAATCTCCCGCTATTCATAACTGCTGTAGTTCAGTCGGTGTGGATGAACTACCTACATTATTTGTCCATAAGTATCCAGACACCTCCTCTATTCGGCCAATCCAGCTGCTGGAAGATGGCTGCCACAGCTGCACTTGATCATACGACACACCACAAATGATTGTATGACCTCCAGCAGGAGAGCAGATGCTCGTTCGAATCAGGATGCTCTGTGGAGGGGGGCCCAAAGCCTATACATGTGCCCAAGGTCACCCGTGCACAATGCCAAGGTCAAATGCAGCAGTGAAACCCGATCCCATACTTTGGGATGAGTTGGTCAGTGGCAAAAGACCTAATCCTGCAGTACAATTCAAGGATCTGACCTCAACAGCTGAATGCGTATCGCAATCCCTCCACAAGCGAAATGAGTGTTCCAGCAGCAGTGTTCCAACATCTAGTGTCACAAACCAGGTGTTCTACTGAACATTTGAGACCCAGTGACCTCACAGAGTATACAGCACAGCTGTACACTTGACCCCACTCAGTGTGTCCCTCCCAACTGCAGCTGCTTCCGAGAATGACCCACCACCCACATAACACCCACATAGCCTAAGTGTAAATCCGCAGGTCTGCCCCGCGTGCAGCCCACAGCCTGCCGTGTGCGTGTATAACTGGGCCTCGCCTGCTCCAGCAAGCGCTCAGTCTGCTTCCCCCGCTGCTGGCACCTAGCTCCTGCCCACCACTAAAACGAGGGCAGTTCACATCCGCCCAGACAAGTTGTCCGATCGGGCCGTGCCGGTTATATTATCACCTCGGCACTTGAATGCGTGGACACAGCCTGCCTGGATTAACAGTGTTGGCTTTTGTGAGAGGCATGAGCTGAGCAGGGGCTGCGACCCTGCTTTGATGTTAGATGTACACTCTCCTCACTCCTCAACTTGCAACTGTCCCTCTCGTCCCGTGCTGCACTCGACAGGCGCGACCGTGATGTCTATGAGCGCTCCACATGAATCCAATTTATTCAGAGACTTTACAAATCAATCTCGTGGTGGAGTGTTCCTAGCTACACTAGCAGGTATAGTGTGCTGTGGTAGAACACCAGGGCCTAGGTTCTACAAAAGAATACGCGTGCCCACTGGTCCATTTGGCATTACACCCTATGCTCTGGCGCTCATGAATAATTAATGAGCTCTGCTCTGATTGGCTGGTTTACAGCGAGACGCCGCACATGACCATCACCCAGACTACACATATTGGACTAAACAAACCGAACCTCTGTGCAAATAAGCTCCGCCTTCATACTATTTGGTTAGCTATGCTAGCTAGCTTGGAGCTAATGCTAGTAGCTAACGTTAGCTATGCTAGCTACTGGGTTTCCATCTGGACATCAACACACAGTAGGTTCAAGTTGAGCCTCACTATGGAGCTCTCACACACGGATACAGTCAGACTGCATGGTTGCTACTTACAGGCTGCTGTTGGGGTTGGGATGCTAGTAAAGGTGGAGCTGCTCCTCTCTTCAGTCTCTTCGGGGTCAACCGCTGAGCGGAGCTGCTCCATATTGCCTAAGGAAGTTTGGGAAATGGGAAATTGTCCGTAGTGAAATGTGCAGACTGCTAGGATTAAAGCTAAACCGTTTTCCGTTCCACCTTAACTGGTGCCGCGGTACATCCTGGCACCTGTACAAGCTGTAGCATGTCCCGCTGATCGTCCGGAGGTGCCGACTGCCCCGTCACAGCCCGGGACGTTAGACGGGCGTGGCATCGTGCTTCACGCCGCCTGGGCTAGGACGTGGCCTGGTGTACTCGCCGCTTAGGTCTATATTTATCACGCGGGCGGGAGGTGATGGGGAGGGCGAAGGGGTGGCGGAGGGCATCGTGGGATAATGGGATGTGCACTTTTGCTCACTTTGGGTGGCTCTGAGCTCTCACCTGAGCAGTGTGTGCACCATCTGCTCCAGACGAGCTGGAAGGCCCGCATCCTGAGAGCCCTTTTAGGGGGCTGTGATTTATTGGGACAGGCCGGAGCCAAAACTGGAGGAGATTCATGCCTGCTTCAGCGGGACGCGAATGCCCTGCAGCAAGAGGCTCCCCTCATTTCAAGCCTCCTTCTCTCGCTCTGTCTCTCGCGCGCTCTGTCTCTCGCGCTCTGTCTTAAATGCTCTCGGAGCTCATCATCGTTCCTTTCTGCCTCCGTAAAGACAGCGCCATGTTCTCTGTCGTTGGTCACAGTAGACCCTTAGTTCCACACAGATTAACGCTCTCAGTGTG
>JAMWET010000847.1:7500-27500 GCA_024036415.1 Prochilodus magdalenae
GCTCGGCGTGGGGTTCGGCGTGGGGTTCGGCGTGGGGTTCGGCGTGGAGCTCGGCGTGGAGCTCGGCGTGGAGCTCGGCGTGGAGCTCGGCGTGGAGCTCGGCGTGGAGCTCGGCGTGGAGCTCGGCATGGAGCTCGGCGTGGAGCTCGGCGTGAAGCGAGTCATGCTAACGCTGATGAGCAGGGAAGCGAGATCCAGGTGCTCAGGTGAGGTGGAGGTATCTTTGGGAAGCGAGTGTTGGGCTGCCGGTGTTGGGCTTTAACACAGTAGAAATATAAGCTCAGTTTTGATGTGTAGACATAAAGCCCGTCTTCCTCAGGTATTTACCCGCACATGATTAAAACTTCCCGGGGTTATTCCGACTCTGTGGTCTCCTGATAAGATTACCCACAGAACAGCCCATTCATTCAGCCGGGCCAGCTGCTGCCTCCGGCCTCCGGCTAGTGAGCTATCAGGAGATGCTCAGCGGTGCCGAGATCTCAAACAGCCGTACAGCAGTACTCCACTTACAGCAGGACATGGCTCAATCCGTTTCCTCCCCATGGATCCCCAGTGCTGCCAGGGTCTGACGGAGGGGATGACAGGGATTCTGGGATGCTGAAGATAAAGGAGACCAGGATCAATAACTGATGATAAGTTTGGACTGATATGATCAATATTTATTGAGCTACACATACAGAAGTCTGTCTCTCAGTATGGCGTCGGGCCGCCGTGTTCGCTAACCCAACACGCCAGACGTCTCGGTATGGAGCTGTAGAGGTTCCTGATGGAGTCCTGTGATAATCCATCCCATGCAGCTTGAACATCCTCACACAGTTCCTGCAGATGGTGCGGTAGGGGTGGAGGTGGAGGGACACCAGGCCTTCTGGACGTGTGACTACAAACCGCTCATCTTGGTGCTGACCACGGTGCCTCCACACACGGATTCGTTGGGCGTCTCCACCAAGACTAAAGCGGGACTCGTCACTGAAGATGACCCGCTGCCATTCTGAGTCACTCCATGACAGTCTGGTACGACACCACTGCAGTCTTTGGTGACGGTGACGTGGTGTTAAGGACAGTCGTGGTAACGGTCTGTGTGCATGTAGTCCTGCGTGGTGCAGCCGTCTGCCGATGGTGCTGCACTAACCGGATGACTCATGGAGGACACCACTGCTCGCTGGAGGTCTGTGATGGTGGATGTTGGGTCAGTCAGGGACAGAGAGAAGACCCGGGACACAGGGACACAGTCTTAGATCAGACAGTGAGTTATTTAAGGGTCTTGTGCTATAGTCGAATGCTATGAGTTTACACAGTTTAGTCACATTATTATGACCAACATCTAACATCCAGAGTATCCGCTGTGTGTGGCACCGACAGCAGCTAGACGGACTGGGGGACACTCAGTAAAGGAGACACCTGGTAGGTTATCACAGGTACTGGAGCCATGCTGACTGCAGGGCACCCTAAATCTACTGGAGTGGCATGGAGCTGAACTCCTACTACCGTCATCACGTCTGAGACCGGGACATGACCTGCTCCTGTCCGAGACATCCAGAGACAGACCGCTGCTGCTGGACTCACCACATCCACTACAGGTATAAACTGTTTATTACACCTGGGTTTCTGTGTGGAGTGGGCATGGTCTCCCTGTGTCTGTGTGGATTTCCTCCAGGTGATCAGACACAGCAGGGCTGCTGGAGTGTTGAGACACTGTGTCCACTCACTGTCCACTCTATTAGACACTCCTACCTTGCTGCTCCACCTTGTAGATGGACAGTCAGAGACGATAGCTCATCTGCTGCTGCACAGTGCAGTGTTGGTCATCCTCTAGGCCTTCATCAGTGGACACAGGACGCTGCCCACAGGACGCTGCCCCACAGGACGCTGCCCACAGGATTGCCCACAGGACGCTGCCCCACAGGATTGCCCACAGGACGCTGCCCACAGGACGCTGCCCACAGGACGCTGCCCACAGGACGCTGCTGGCTGCATAGTTTTGGGTGGTGGACGATTGTCAGTCCAGCAGCACTGCTGTGTCTGATCCACTCACATCACCAGCGTCAGTGTCACTGTAGTGCTGAGATCCAGAACCCACATAATGCCTGCTCTGTGGTGGTCCTGTGGGGGTGCTGTGGGGGTCCTGGCAATCACCCAGCATCACTCTAGTGACCACCCTGTGCTCTAGTGACCATGCGCTCCTTTCACTTCTTTAGTCCGACTCTACACTGGCTGTCACTCCGGGAGGGCCGAGTTCTCCGCTGCTGGGGGGGAAACCCCAGGAAGTATAAACGACAGCCCAGCACTGACTGTACGCGGGGTGGTGAGACCTGCTGCTGGGAGGAGAGATGAGGACGAAGCAGGAGTCTGAGTACGAGGGAGGTGTTGTGATGTCCACAACAAGACACTGAGACTTTCAACCAGCCGCCAGCATCCACAATCATCTCATGTACGTCCGGCTCGTATAATCGCTGGTGCAGAACCGGCCCTAGAAGTGCCCTCAGGTCAGAAGAATGACCGCTCCGTCCTCACAACATTCCCACTCCTGTGGGATCTTCCTGGAATGTTAATCATGGAGTATGGAGCAGCAGGGGCAGTCAGTTACCCCGAGCAGGCTGCTGTAATTAACGAGCTAAGATGCTATGCTAATGTGCCACCCAGCTGCTGGTCCAGTCTCTGGTCACTTCAAGGCTAGACTACTGCAGCTCGCTCCTGGCTGGTCTTCCTCTGCGGGCCATCAGGCCCTGGAACCGGTCCAGAACGCTGCAGCTCGACTCATCTTCAACCTTCCGAAGTTCACCCACGTCTCTCCACTGCTGCGCTCCCTTCACTGGGATCCTGTAGCTGCCCGGATCAGGTTTAAACTCTGAGGCCTACAGAGCCGAGACTGGACCAGCGCCTCCCTCCTTATGGCGATGGTGAAGAGTCGAGCTGTACCTCGAGCCCTTCGTGCTTCAAGTACTGACTCGCCTCGACCCGCCGTCCCTGAGGACTCATGGAGGACAAGCGTCCAGACTCGTCTCTGTCCTGGCTCCCAGATGGTGGACTGAACTCCCACTGGGCGTCAGAACAGCGGAGTCTCTCGCGGTCTTCAAACGCAGACTGAAGACCCGTCTCTGTAACGCTCTTCAGTGAGTGAGCTCTAGTAGAGGTGTAGGGTGTGTGTACTGTGTTGACCTTATAATGACCTTTTCTCCTCTATAGGAATGAGCACTGGGCTGGGTTGCCAGGTAATGCTTTACCTGCTCTGTGTCTGGGTATTAATCTCTAGGTACCAGCACTGGCCCCTGTTCGGGCAGGGTCTGAGCTCGTGGTGAGTTCTAGACTCTAAACTTCCTACTAGCTGGAATATAATCGGAGCACTGAGCACGGCTGTAAGTCGCTCTGGAGAAGAGCGTCTGCTAAACGCCTTAAATGTAAATATAAATGCTATGCTAATGCGCTGGAGGATTAGTTCGTTAAAAGTATTAGCTAATGTCAGTGCGGCGTGCGGGCAGGCGTGTGGGCAGGCGTGTGGGCAGGCGTGCGGGCTGGCGTGTGGGCAGGCGTGCAGAGGCGGCCATGTTTCATTCATCAGAGCTGATTGTTGGTTGAATAGTGTGTTTGTAGTTACAGCCCTGTCTGCTTCTCCTCCTGCTCATCTCCTTCAGATCCGATATGGTTAGCATTAGTGCTACTAAACACTGACTGATTAGCATTACTAGTGCTACTGAGAGCTGATTGATTAGCATTACTAGTGCTACTGAGAGCTGATTGATTAGCATTACTAGTGCTACTGAGAGCTGATTGATTAGCATTACTAGTGCTACTGAGAGCTGATTGATTAGCATTACTAGTGCTACTGAGAGCTGATTGATTAGCATTACTAGTGCTACTGAGAGCTGATTGATTAGCATTACTAGTGCTACTGAGAGCTGATTGGTTAGCATTACTAGTGCTACTGAGAGCTGATTGATTAGCATTACTAGTGCTACTGAGAGCTGATTGGTTAGCATTACTAGTGCTACTGAGAGCTGATTGGTTAGCATTACTAGTGCTACTGAGAGCTGATTGGTTAGCATTACTAGTGCTACTAAGAGCTGATTGGTTAGCATTACTAGTGCTACTGAGAGCTGATTGATTAGCATTACTAGTGCTACTGAGAGCTGATTGGTTAGCATTACTAGTGCTACTGAGAGCTGATTGATTAGCATTACTAGTGCTACTGAGAGCTGATTGGTTAGCATTACTAGTGCTACTGAGAGCTGATTGGTTAGCATTACTAGTGCTACTGATTGATTAGCATTACTAGTGCTTCTGAGAGCTGATTGGTTAGCATTACTAGTGCTACTAAGAGCTGATTGGTTAGCATTACTAGTGCTACTGATTGATTAGCATTACTAGTGCTACTGAGAGCTGATTGGTTAGCATTACTAGTGCTACTGAGAGCTGATTGGTTAGCATTACTAGTGCTACTGAGAGCTGATTGGTTAGCATTACTAGTGCTACTGATTGATTAGCATTACTAGTGCTACTGAGAGCTGATTGGTTAGCATTACTAGTGCTACTGAGAGCTGATTGGTTAGCATTACTAGTGCTACTGATTGATTAGCATTACTAGTGCTTCTGAGAGCTGATTGGTTAGCATTACTAGTGCTACTAAGAGCTGATTGGTTAGCATTACTAGTGCTACTGATTGATTAGCATTACTAGTGCTACTGAGAGCTGATTGGTTAGCATTACTAGTGCTACTGAGAGCTGATTGGTTAGCATTACTAGTGCTACTGAGAGCTGATTGGTTAGCATTACTAGTGCTACTGATTGATTAGCATTACTAGTGCTACTGAGAGCTGATTGGTTAGCATTACTAGTGCTACTGAGAGCTGATTGGTTAGCATTGCGGCTCGTTACTGCTACTGCCTTCCTCAGACGTTCCTGCCTTTTGTGATCTCAGTGATCTGTCAGACCTCTGCATGAGGCGTGCCAGCACAACACCACCTGTCCATCACTTGTCTTCCTCAGTTATGCCAGAAGTGGGTGGAGCTGATGCCGTTAGTTACAGGCCATGCTACTCGAGCATGGTGGAGCCATCTGGAGCGGAGTTTCTAGGGGGGAGATTGTGCGTGTTCAGTCCTGCACATATGCCTGAATGTGTTAATCAGAGCGGCAGTGTTTCACCCCCCGGTCGCTTGGCAGGGGTCTGGCAGAGATAGCTGGGCTGTTAGACACTTAGATGGTGGGGTTGAGGCAGCGCAGCAGCAGGGCACTCAACTAGCTGGCTGTTTTGAGACCCGTAGCTCCCAACGTAGCCCAGCTGACCTCTCCGTGATGGGGGGGCTCTGAGGGTGCATCGTGATTGATGAGTGTAATCTGATGAGGTGATGGGGTCACTCTCCTCCTTCACCTGCTGGTGGAGCTACAACAAAGTGCTCATCCTCTTTAATTCATCACAGCCGCACATCCACAAGAGCAGATTCCCTTTTTAGGGTTCCCGTTTTCTGTTCACTCTGGGATGAGGTATTTACATCATGAAGCAGTCGAGCGAGGAATGCGTCGGATTGGTGATAAGCGTTGTTGGTGATAAGCAGTGTGGGTGATGAGCAGTGTGGGTGATGAGCAGTGTGGGTGATGAGCAGTGTGGGTGATGAGCTGTGTGGGTGATGAGCAGTGTGGGTGATGAGCAGTGTGGGTGATGAGCAGTGTGGGTGATGAGCAGTGTGGGTGATGAGCAGTGTGGGTGATGAGCAGTGTGGGTGATGAGCAGTGTTGGTGATGAGCAGTGTGGGTGATGAGCTGTGCTGGTGATAAGCGTTGTTGGTAATGAGCAGTGTTGGCAATGAGCAATGTTGGCAATGAGCAGTGTTGGTGATGAGCAGTGTTGGTGATGAGCAGTGTTGGTGATGAGCAGTGTGGGTGATGAGCAGTGTGGGTGATGAGCAGTGTGGGTGATGAGCAGTGTTGGTGATGAGCAGTGTGGGTGATGAGCAGTGTGGGTGATGAGCAGTGTGGGTGATGAGCAGTGCTGGTGATAAGCGTTGTTGGTAATGAGCAGTGTTGGTGATGAGCAGTGTTGATAAACATTGCTGGTGATGAGCGGTGTTGGTAATGAACCATGCTGGGGATGATCTGTGCTGGTAATAAGCGGTGTTGATATTAAGCGTTGTCGGTGATAAGCGTTGTTGGTGATGAGTGGTGCTGGTGATGAGCAGTGTTGGTGATGAGCAGTGTTGGTGTTGGGCAGTGTTGGTGGTGAGCAGTGCTGGTGATGAGCAGTGTTGGTGGTGAGCAGTGTTGGTGTTGGGCAGTGTTGGTGGTGAGCAGTGCTGGTGGTGAGCAGTGTTGGTGTTGGGCAGTGTTGGTGGTGAGCAGTGCTGGGGATGAGCAGTGTTGGTGATGAGCAGTGTTGGTGGTGAGCAGTGTTGGTGTTGGGCAGTGTTGGTGGTGAGCAGTGCTGGGGATGAGCAGTGTTGGTGGTGAGCAGTGTTGGTGTTGGGCAGTGCTGGTGGTGAGCAGTGCTGGTGATGAGCAGTGTTGGTGGTGAGCAGTGTTGGTGTTGGGCAGTGTTGGTGGTGAGCATCTCCACCTCCACCTCCATCTCAGTACTATGGTACTCACTCCACTCATCACAGCCCCAGATCACCCTCAGAATTCCCCTCACGGCGTTCCTCACGCAGCTCCAGTTCCAGGCTCATAGGTGATCCAGGCTGTCCTCGGATCTGTGCTCCGGTCACGTACCGTCTGAGTTAGCACAGATGAGTTCCGTGTTCTAGCTCGTCCTCCTCAGGCACTCGGCCACTCAGCCTGGGGTCCGCTGTCTCAGACCGTCCTGCTAATTCCCTCCGCTCAAGCCTAATTCCCAGCTCAGGGGGCCGCCGCGTTCCCTAAGGACCCCAGCAGTAACTAGCAGCTGTTAAATGTGAGGATGGTGACACGGGCTGTCGGGAGGGGCGTGAGGGGTCTGTCAGTGAGCAGGGGGTCTGAGTTTGAGTGATGGATGCTGCTCGGCGGGGTGAGGGCCTGTGACATTGAGATTGATGATGCTGTAGTAGGAGGAGGCGGGGTGTCAGCTCCGGTATCGGTCCTGCAGTCTGATTAGTCTGATCTGGTGAATTAGCGCTCCAGCTAAGCTCCGGGGTTAGCCCAGAGGAGTCACGCTTACGGAAGCTACGAGGGAATTCAGGGATCTCTGCAGCTCCGAGCTGACTGGGAAGATGCAGCTCCACACAGGATGGAGCATCAAGAGGCTGCTCCGCCTTAATGTCTACTTCACCCCTTATGGAAGGAGCAGCATGAAGATCTCCATCACTTCATTCAGAAGATGCCTCCACACAGGCTACAGCCCGGAGGCCAGTCTGTGCACCTCTATCTGTTCTACTGGCTGGAACCCAGCTGCTCCATCATCTTCGTTGTTGCCATGCCAACTGCGGAGCTGGCTGTGATTGGTCGCTGAGTTTTTGTCTTCAGTAAGAACAGTGAGCACAGAAACGGTGTTAGTGGTCAGGATAGGGTCAGTTACACACACTAACATTAACGTCTGGATCACAATCGGGTTTGGTGTGTGGTAGCCGGTACAGCCGGTACAGTGGTGCCAGCCGTGTGTGGGTGTTTGGGCCCAGTGCATTTTAATACCCGACCAGAACTTTACTGAAGCAATCATCAGAACTGACCTATTAGTGATCCTGAACGTCTGACAGAGGTCATATACCAGCCCAACAAGAACCTCAACACTGCTCCTAAACACCCAACACTCCTTCCGCCTAAACACACTCAACACTGCTCCTAAACACACTCAACACTCCTTCCGCCTGAACACACTCAACACTGCTCATAAAACACCCAACACTCATCCTAAACATCCAACACTCCTTCCTCCTAAACACACTCAACACTGCTCCTAAAACACCCAACACTGCTCCTAAACACACTCAACACTGCTCTGTGGAAACACTGCTCTGTGGAAACACAGCGGTGGAAGCGTTGGAGCTCTTCACCAGCTGCTCCGCTGATGGACTTCATCTCCAGATCTCCGGTAACCGGTGCTGCTGACTGGTGTGGTTGGTCCTGTATGTGTGATATATAACCAATAAGGCGTTTAGCACCTCCACATGGAAACGCAGTTACAGCTCGTTACAGCTCGTTACAGCTTGTTACAGCTCGTTACAGCTCGTTACAGCTCGTTACAGCTCGTTACAGCTCGTTAGCATAATGATCTATTAGTTTACACACTGTGGACGCGGGGGCCGTGTTAATGAGCCGTGTGATCAGAACAGTTGAACACCGCTGACTCTTCATGACCCATGCAGTGCCTGTAGAACCACGTCTTTAATAACCGGACTACAGGCGGTTTCAGTTTGGTTCCAGATCTTTACCAGTTCTTCAGAGAACCTCCACCTTTACTGCTCACTGAATGTATCTGAGCACCATGGTTCTGCTAGGATGAGAGAATCTGAGCTGTCTGTCTGTTTGTCTGTCTGTCTGCCTGTCTCTCCATCCCGCACCTCAGCTCTCCCCCTCTCCAGGGTCTCAGAGAGAGAGTGAGAGAGCGAGAGAGAAATAGACAGAGAGGAAAAGAGAGAGGGAGAGACAGAGAGACACGAGGGGGGAGGGAGGGGGAGCACAGTAATAGGTGGGTGTGGAATGCTGGAGGTGAGCTGGAATGAGTTAGTAATTAAAAGGCGGAGCTTCCTGCCGGCTGTTAGGATATAACTCTGCTAATGTGATCAAAAGAAAAACCTTATTACCAATAACCCCCCCTCTCTTTCTCTCTCTCTCTGTCTCTCTCTCCCTCTCCCTCTCCCTCTCCCTCTCCCTCTCCCTCTCCCTCTCCCTCTCCCTCTCTCTCTCTCTCTCTCTCTCTCTCCCCCCCCCCCCCACCCCCCTCTCCCTCTCTCTCTCTACCCCCCTCTCTCTCCCCCCCTCTCGCTCTCATGTGGGAGTCCAGGTAAATGGGAAGATGGCCCTAAGGAACCCTGGTAAAGGTCGCTGTCTATTGATAAACACGTTCCTAGAAATCCTATTTCCTAAAGAACAGTAATTAATCTAAAGGAACCGCTGAGCCTGCAGAGCGCTCCGAGTATTCCGGCTCAGACTCAGAGTGTCCGTGTCCGCGCCGAAGCGTCTCTCTAAAAAGGAACGACGGTACAGAAACTCAAATGCACGTATGACCTCTCTGGTCTTTCCTCTCTCCTGTCAGAGCCTTTCTGCATCCTCCTCGTCAGAACCAGGGACCGGGTTAGTCTGACCCAGTCTTTCCAGCTTCTCCTGTTTTTCTCTGTTTGACGCAGGACAATAACCCGAGCTTCCGAAACACAGTGGGATCTCTGTCCTGAATAACAGATATTCCCACGTAGTAGTGCGAGGCATGTGAAGCCTAAACACACTCAACACTCCTTCCGCCTGAACACACTCAACACTGCTCCTAAAACACCCAACACTGCTCCTAAACCACACCCAACACTCCTCCTAAACACTCAACACTGCTCCTAAACACACTCAACACTCCTCCTGAAACACCCAACACTCCTTCCTCCTAAACACACTCAACACTGCTCCTAAACACACTCAACACTGCTCCTAAACCACACTCAACACTGCTACTATACCACACTCAACACTGCTCCTAAACCACACTCAATACTGCTACTAAACCACACCCAACACTCCTCCTAAACACTCAACACTGCTCCTAAACACACTCAACACTGCTCCTAAACACACCCAACACTGCTCCGAAAACAGCTAACACTGCTCCTAAACACACTCAACACTGCTCCTTAACACACTCAACACTGCTCCTTAACACACTCAACACTCCTCCTAAACACTCAACACTGCTCCTAAACACACTCAACACTCCTCCTAAACTCTCAACACTGCTCCTAAACACACTCAACACTCCTCCTAAACACTCAACACTGCTCCTAAACACACTCAACCCTGCTCATAAAACACCCAACACTCCTCCTGAACACTCAACACTGCTGCATTGGAGTTATTCTCCAACCAGAACCTCTGAGGGCTTACGTCCTCATCTTCAGGGGAACAGCTGCTCCCAGAAGGAGGTGTGGGATTGGGAATGCTATTGGGAAGAAGGATAAAGGTTCCTAATGGTGTCCTGTGATAATCCATCCCATGCAGCTTGAACATCCTCACACAGTTCCTGCAGATGGTGCGGTAGGGGTGGAGGTGGAGGGACACCAGGCCTTCTGGACGTGTGACGACAAACCGTTCATCTTGGTGCTGACCACGGTGCCTCCACACACGGATTCGTTGGGCGTCTCCACCAAGACTAAAGCGGGACTCGTCACTGAAGATGCACTAACAGGAGAGGACACCACTGCTCACTGGAGGTCTGTGATGGTGGTGTTGGAGAACTCCTCGGATCTCTCTCCGTGGTGTGTGTAGGTCTCTTATATAGATGGCTGGTAAAGGTATTTCCAGGATCAGGATATAGTCAGGATGTACGGTCTAGCCTCTCGCTGCGTCTGTTTAGCTGCAGTCTCTGTGCAGATCCAGAAAACGGAAGTGAAGACGTTGGGAACATTCCCTGTTTATATTTCATGGCTCTGGTCACGTGTTCCTGGGTGAAGCCCTGAAGGCCTGAGTGGTTGTAACACGCGCTGTCTCTGTCAGCGCTTTACAGACGATAGGAATGCTCACAGTCGGATACCATCAGGAGTGGTATTCCCGTTTCATCTTATATCAGGGGCCTGCGGAGTGGAAGGAAACTGGGGCATGCCAAACCCCATACATGAGCAGAAACATGATCAATCCAATCCAGAGCGCATGATTTACAGAACTCAGCAGCCGTCAGTGACTAGGAGGGAACTCCGATAGAACCTCTGTATATCAGCCGGAGATCTCCGGTTGGATCTGTCTCTCCCCAAGCCCGGCACGTCCTTCGCATCTCAGCATGGAGCCCTGCATGGAGCCCTGCATGGAGCCCTGCATGGAGCCCTGCATGGAGCTTCACATGGAGCCCTGCATGGAGCCCTGCATGGAGCCCTGCATGGAGCCCTGCATGGAGCCCTGCATGGAGCTTCACATGGAGCCCTGCATGGAGCCCTGCATGGAGCCCTGCATGGAGCCCTGCATGGAGCCCTGCATGGAGCCCTGCATGGAGCCCTGCATGGAGCCCTGCATGGAGCCCTCCTTTTATCCGGTTCAGTGTGTTCTCACTATATGGAGCGAACAGTACGAGGAAATAGGTGAGACCATCTCTGCTCCTGCTCCGTGTTCTCCCTCTCCATACCCACCTGCTCCATGCTCTCCCTCCCCTTACCTTTCTTGTTTGAGCTCACCTTCTTTAGGCTTAACTGCTTCATACCCGCGAGCAGGGCACATGGCCGTCTGACCGGCCCGCTAGGAGGGCGCATAGCCCTCTGACCGGCCCACTAGGAGGGCGCACAGGGTCCTGGAGGCACCCTGCCATGCACATGTGAGTGGACTGCCTGATTTAACACCCAACTCCGACAGTGCAGCCTGGGCGCTCCATCAGTGACAAGGCTGAGCTTGCTCTGTATCACAGGGGTACCCAAACTTTTGCACGTGACTGTATATTAAACACAGTATGACACAGAATGAACCCAGATGACCCTCACGGCAGAGAACGCTGTCTAAGTTACCGGTCAAGCCGTCAGGTCACTATGGTAAGATCAAACGGGCTCACGCAGAACCCTGCGTTCTAGCACCGACGTTCTGCTGTGTGTGGAGTCGGTCGGAGGCTGGTGTGGCTCTAGGAAGGGGAACTTCCTTAATGAAGGATGTGCTTGTTCGGACACCGACCACGTCACCGTGCACGTCCTCCATCCAGCTGTGATTAGGGGTCGGGTGGAGGTGGACATGGAGAAGACATTAACACGCTGCTGCCAATTCATACGACTGCAGCGAGTGATTAGCAGGGTTAGCCTCAGTTAAGGTGGAGGTGCAGCGTGTGATTACAGAGTGGTTCACAGGAGTGTGTGAAACGTTCCGATTTCAGCGAGTTTGGAAACAAATACAGCATTAAATGAAAGTTATTCCGGAGCGGAAAGATGGTCCGGAGGTTTGTGATTCTAGGCACCAGTGGGATCAGCATCACTGTAGAAGTTACCCACTGACCCAGTTCAGTCGGAGTCTGTATCAGACAGAGATGCTAACCATGCTAACTGTCTCCCTAGCAGATCACCTACAGTTCTCCTCATAGCAGGTTCTCCTCATAGCAGGTTCTCCTCATAGCAGGTTCTCCTTGTATCTTAAAGATTTACTGTAGAATAAAAGTGAAGATACCAAACTATAAACTAGCCCTCATGGAATTATCCAGTCCACCTTAAACCCCTCCAGAATGGGATTATCCAGTCCACCTTAAACCCCTCCAGAATGGGATTATCCAGTCCACCTTAACCCCCTCTAGAATGGAATTATCCAGTCCACCTTAACCCCCTCCAGAGTGGAATTATCCAGTCCACCTTAACCCCCTCCAGAATGGAATTACCCAGTCCACCTTAACCCCCTCCAGAGTGGAGCTGTACAGGAGGATGGAGCAGCTTCCTTACCCTGCAGTGGAGCTGACAGAACAAGGTTTATTACTAAGCAGGTTTGGAGCGATTCTATTGGTCGGTCCATCATGAATATTCACTAACCTGAAAGGAGAGCTAGAGCTTTTACACTGTGCAGAAAAAGAGATCAAAGTTTTTACACCACTAAATATATATTAGAGGTGGAGATATGGAGGAGTACCATACTGTGTACATCAGGAGGAGATGTGGTGGATCAGGATATGGACTGGGTCAGACTCAGCAGGTGGAGCTGTTCAGTGTACCACTGTAGGGTCTATAAGGTTTAGAGGGGTGTACCCAATCTTCTGACTGGTGGTGTAAATAAACTGACGGTCATGTTTTCTCTTTTGCACACTCGTTTAACCTCAGGTGTGTAACACACGCAGTGAAGCCCTGTAAACGCGGTATGTGTGAGTATATGAAAGTGTAATATAGAGATAAGTGAAGTTATAGATTATAGAACCGTACCTACATCAAACAGCAGGTGTGTTATGTCCCGTCTCACTTCAAAGACCTCACTCCAGGTAGGTACGCTTGGTTTGGTCAGCCTGTCTGTCCTGCGCACGCCAGTCCTCAGTCGCAGTGTTCATAGGAAGCTGATCTGAGCCTTCCTCGTCACTACCATCATATCCTCATCCCAGTCCGACACACCGCAGGTATCCGGCAGAGCTTCGAGTCGACAGCTCGTTCCGTGTTTAGGCTTCCCTTCATTCCTACCACGACTCCAAACTCCCCCTCGGACCTCAGCCGAACTCCTCCCTCCCTCTGCTGTAGTCAAACACCACCAGAACAAAATGACTGTGGTAGTACCTTCAGGCTCCTGCAGGTGGCGCTGCACGAGAATGATGAGGACACTATAAATCCCTGCGGGGTGTGAGTGCTGGGATCCATAGATTGGGAAGAGGTGCTACAGTGCAGGGAATGTCTCGTTCCATGTGTGGAAAATGGCTCCAGAGCAGATGTTACTGATTGGCTAATAGGAGGGACTGCATGTGGGCGTGGCCAAAGACCATAGTGTGGAGGAAGTAGCTGAATCTGCAGGTGTGTGGAAGCGTACGGTCATACGGGTCTACCAGCAGTGGATACAATCCCAGTCTACAGGGAATTCTCCTCGGAACTGTGCCAGGGAAGACCTCCACTACATCTGGACCAGCTGACCAGTTCTTTGATGTGAGAGAGTCTGAACACTGATGTGGCTACATCCAGAATCTGGTCCAGTACACGCCCGATCCAGTTTTGTTCAGTGAGCCTGTTTTTCTCCAGGACAGTCTTTAGTTCCCCTTGTATTTAGAACCCCGGGTGCTGAAGGCCCGGTCCATGTGGAACATCAGAGGACAGTTTAAGCTACTGGGTAAATGCTTCCCTGGCAGCCGTGAAGGTTTAACTCCAGTCGGCTCACATGGTCTGGAGGTCCGGATATTCCACCAACATGTAAGAATGTTTGTTAGGAGGTACACAGATCTCAGGAGACCCTGCACATGAACTCTTTACTGACTTTACTAAGTACGGACCCCGGATACCACCCACCCTCGCTCATTAGCGGTGGAGAGCGCGGCCGGTCGATAGGCTGTGCTCCTCCCTTGGAGTACGCTCCTCATTCAGCGCTCCGTCTTACTGGGAATAATTTAACCCGCATTCCCCCATCACCTCCATTCTCCGAGGGGGGTCTCCACCGGATCGGGACACTCTCCTCCTAATCTCCACTCCATCACCTCCACTTGATTCCTGTATCTCCACTCCGTCACCTGACTCTCCTCCTGTATCTCCGAGCATGTTCTTCGATGGGCTCCTGTATCTGGAGGTCACCTCCACTCTCCACCTGTATCTAGGAATGTTCCACTCTCCTCCTGTATCTCCACTCCATCAGGGACAGGACACTCTCCTCCTGTATCTCACCCCATCACCTCCACTCTCCTCCTGGATCTCCACTCCATCACCTCCCACCCCCCTGTACCTCCACTTATCACCTCCACTCTCCTCCTGTATCTCCACTAGGCTCCACTCTCCTCCTGTATCTCCACTCCATCACCTCCACTCTCCTCCTGTATCTCCACCCCATCACCTCCACTCTCCTCCTGTGTCTCCACTCCATCACCTCCACTCTCCCCCTGTACCTCCACTCCATCACCTCCACTCTCCTCCTGTATCTCCACCCCATCACCTCCACTCTCCTCCTGTATCTCCACCCCATCACCTCCACTCTCCTCCTGTATCTCCACCCCATCACCTCCACTCTCCTCCTGTATCTCCACTCCATCACCTCCACTCTCCTCCTGTATCTCCACTCCATCACCTCCACTCTCCTCCTGTATCTCCACCCCATCACCTCCACTCTCCTCCTGTATCTCCACTCCATCACCTCCACTCTCCCCCTGTACCTCCACTCCATCACCTCCACTCTCCTCCTGTATCTCCACCCCATCACCTCCACTCTCCTCCTGTATCTCCACTCCATCACCTCCACTCTCCCCCTGTACCTCCACTCCATCACCTCCACTCTCCTCCTGTATCTCCACCCCATCACCTCCACTCTCCTCCTGTATCTCCACTCCATCAGGTCCACCTCCTATATCTCCACTCCATCACCTCCACTCTCCTCCTGTATCTCCACCCCATCACCTCCACTTTCCTCCTGTATCTCCCCTCCATCAGCTCCACTGACCGTACAGGACACTCTGTAGGTGTACAGGTCCAGACTGTAGTCCATCTGTTTCTCTGTGTACTGTATTACCCTGTTCTTCAATGGTCTCTCTCTCTCTCTCTCTCTCTCTCTCTCTCTCTCTCTCTCTCTCTCTCTCTGTATGTCTCTCTCTCTCTCTCTCTCTGTAAGTCTCTCTCTCTCTCTCTCTCTCTCTCTCTGTAAGTCTCTCTCTCTCTCTCTCTCTCTCTCTCTCTCTCTCTCTCTCTCTCTCTCTCTCTCTCTCTCTCTCTCTCTCTCTCTCTCTCTCTCTCTCTCTCTCTCTCTCTCCGTCTGTCTCTCTCTTGTTCCTTGTCTCTCTACCTCTGTTCTCTCATCATGTATGTATGTATGTATGTATGTATATACGGCACAGCAGTCTCTCCACGCGTGTCCGTGTTTATCCCCAGCTCCTCTTTATCCGCTCCAGTGTTTCCTCTCTGGTGCTCGTCCCGTACTCGGGTAGTTACCCGTCTTGGACAGGATGTGGGAGTAAACACCATTTGTCTCTGTCTTCTTTCATTTTCCCAGGATATCGTCTCCGAGTGGGATACGTGATTCTGATGAGCCACCCTGTCTCACACCTTCTCCAGAAGTGCTCATGAGTGCATCCACCTTTCCTTTCAGCCTTTATCCGGTCCGGTTCTGGTCCGTATGTGTGTGCCATGCCAAGCACGCTTCAGTGAGGTCAGGACAGGGTGGTGTTCAGCTCTGTGTTCAGCTCTGTGCTCAGCTCTTCTATTGGGAAGTGAGGAGGAAAGTGAAATGTCTCTGTTCCTCCCGATTATTGTTGTTGTTGTGATTGTTGTTGTGGTGATTGTTGTTATTCTTGTTGTTGTTGTTGTTGTTGTTGTTGTTGTTGTTGTTGTTGTTGTTGTGCTGATTGTTGTTGTGGTGGTGGTTGTTGTGGTTTTTGTTGGTGATGGATGTTGTTGTTGTGGTGATTGTTGTTGTGATTGTTGTTGTTGTGATTGTTGTTATTCTTGTTGTTGTTGTTGGTGTTGCCTGTCTGTTGTGACCCCTGCCTGTTATCCTGATGTTGATTACTGGGTTGCCCCTGACAGAACTTCCTCAGCCCCCATCAGACTCCTCCTTTTGTCCACCACAGTGTTGAGAGTTGTTGTTGTTGTTGTGGTTAAATTGTCGTCACTCGACCTTTAGTTTAAACTAAAAGCCTGGTGCTTCCTGTCTGGTCCACTGTGGTGAGAACCTGCCTGTTGGAATTCCTGAATCCTTATTACTGGGTGTCTCCCTGTAGGCTGGGTTAACCTGAACTCCGGCTTTCTCTCCTCCTACCCATGGAAAAGGTCTGTCTGACACTCTCTGGAATTCCCTTTCTCCAATACGCTTTGCTTTTTGCCATATATCCATGACTTTTCCCTGTGACCATTTACCATCAGAAGACGCTGGGTGTTTTGGATTCCCCAGGTCCCATACGGGAATATTAACTAAAAGGGAATGCTTCTTTGACAGTCCACTATTGGTGGATGAGAACGTGATGGGAAGCCATTCCACTGTCTGGCTATGGCACAGGCAGTGCACAGTTTTCCAGAGGAGGCACCGGAAACGATGTGAGAATGGAATGTAGTGTTCCATCAGAACCGCGGTCAGTTCACAGGCCTGCAGAACCACAGCGTTAGGGTCCATGTCTAGAGAAAAGAGTCCTGCATGGTCATTTACACTTACAGCATTTAGCAGAGGCTCTTATCCAGCCCATATTCCAGAACTTTTCCTGTGACTCGTTATGGACCATCAGAAGTTCCTGCTGGGTTCCTGTGATAATTCCCCATGCAGCTTGAAATCCTCACACGGGAATAGATGGTGCGGGAGGGCTGGAGGTGAGGGACACAGGTCTTCTGGACGTGTTACGACAAACCGTTTCCTCTTGGTGCTGACCACGGTGCCTCCACACACGGATTCGTTGGGCGTATGGCACCAGACTAAAGTGCACAGTTTTCCAGAGGAGGCACCGGAAACGATGTGAGAATGGAATGAAGGGTGGTACATCACCACTGCGGTCTTTCACAGGCCTGTGTTAACCACAGCGTGGTAACGGTCCATGTCTCCTGCGAAACCACTGTCAGACGGTGGTGCAGTCCTTCATCCCTTCATTCCTTTATCCATGACCAACACGGTTCCTTCATCCCTTCATTTGTGGCTCGGGTAAACCCAGTACCACCACATACAGGACAGAGAGGGTCCCGTACAGTCAGCGCGTCTCTGTGTGCCTGGAGACGGAATGCCGCTGGAAGGAGTCCACAGCTCTGGCTCTTACACCTTGTGGGCACTAATCACTTATTGGAACACTGTTCAGTAACGAGCCTCCACAGTCTTCCTGTCGAGGGGTCGGGGGTGTTACTGGAGGGGCTATTGATTACCCAGTGTGCAGTGCGGAGTGGCTCAGGGAGTGATCTGGATTATTCAGTCCTGGTTCTTAATCATTCAGTAACCACTGTGAGGTTTCCAGCGACTGCTATGAATTTTGAGGGTCCATTATGAATCATTCAGTAGGTGATATAGAAGATATGCATGTGACATCACAGTGGGCGGGACTTGTGTGGTTACGCCCCCTGAGTGTCAGTGTTAAGCTGGTAGTGAGCTGTTTGTGCGGTCGACTGTACTAACAGATTCAGCAGGACTTCAGAGTGGACCTTACACAGACCGACTAAAGATAGAGAGAGGTGAAGGAGATGGATCACTGCAGCTCACAGGAACCGCTCTCCAGGTCCTGCTGGGTCTGGATCCCAGAACCAGGTTCAGGGTTATTAATAGCTCATCTGGTTTCCAGACTAACTTCAGACTGAACAGGATCTACACCCGCACAGACCACACACATACCTGACGTTATGAAGTCTTATGCTAATGATATGGCGCTCTGTAAGGGAGCACGGCGTTGATAACGAGAGGCGGTTCTGTGAGCGTCTCTGTCTAGCAGCCCTCTGAACGCGGAGCTGCTGGAGAGATAAGCAGCTGCGTCAGGTGCTGTTAACACCTTTCTGTAACAGAGGAAGAACAGATGAGCTGTACAATCCAGGGCTGGAGGCGCTAGTGCAATCATCCTGCAAGGATGAGTCCTGGAAGGCCGAGGACACGCACTGAAGGCGGTGTCTGGTACATGTAGGAGTGACTGCGCCTCCTGCCGTGCTCATATAGGAACCTGTGTAGTCCTGATAGAAATACTAACACGACGAAACACCAGGGTTAGGGTCAGGGTTAGGGTCAGGGTCAGGGTCAGGCTCAGGGTCAGGGTTAGGCTCAGGGTTAACTGCTGAACTGCTGAAAGGGTGGGGTGATTTTCCATGCGCTGATGAAGCTGCTGTCCACGCATACTGCCCAAACAAACATCACACGGGAGCCTGTGGGAGACGAGAGGAGCTCAGCTGGGTGCTCCTTCCACAGACAGAAGGAGGATCATTTTTCGTCAAAGGAGGTATTTAGTCTGTGGCCAAGTAAAAGCGGAACAGACAGCCAGTGGCAAGGCTTTCCACGGGAGTCTCCACGGAGCCACAGAGAGCCGTCAGAAGCGAAGGCACATACTAACAGTGGGGGAGGATGAAGAGGGGATGAAGGACTTCTGAAGTATTAAGGGAGGATGGCCAGGAATACTAAAGGCCAAGGGCATCCCAGCATACCATGCAGTTCCAGTTAAACCGCTCGATATCCCAACTGGGATAGCACAACGTCCAGTTCCGGTTAAAGCCGGCATATCCCAAGGGGGACGTGTATGAGCTCTCGTGTGCTAAGCTCGGCCTTGAAGCTCCTGACTAATGATGGTGGAGGAGTCATGGTAGGTGGAGAACTCTCACAGGTTCCACTGAAATGTTGTTCACACTACAGTGGAGGTCCAGCACTTGGGCGAGGTGCCAGGCTGCTCTGCCCTGTGCCCGGTACTGTGAACCAGAGATGCAGCTGCTCTGCAGGCGTGATCCACACGCGGTGACTGTAAGGAGCTGAGTACTGGAGACTGATGGTGGGCTGAGGTTCATTATCCGCGGAAGCCTGAAGGCCGTTACGGACCGAGCGACAGGAGGAGAGCTGGGGAGAACATCTATGAGGAGGTCCTTCACCTCCCACGAAATGCACAAACTATGACACTGTGGGCTTTCAGCTGTGGAGAGGGTCAAACAGAACCTGCAGGTTCTCCACCTCATTTCAGGAGCCGAACCCACAGCCCACGTCTCTGTACCTGTCCACCACTCAGAGACTGTGTTCCTGACCTGTCCACCACTCAGAGACTGTGTTCCTGACCTGTCCACCAATCAGAGCCTGTGTTCCTGACCTGTCCACCACTCAGAGCCTGTGTTCCTGACCTGTCCACCACTCAGAGGCTGTGTTCCTGACCTGTCCACCACTCAGAGACTGTGTTCCTGACCTGTCCACCAATCAGAGCCTGTGTTCCTGACCTGTCCACCACTCAGAGACTGTGTTCCTGACCTGTCCACCAATCAGAGCCTGTGTTCCTGACCTGTCCACCACTCAGAGAGGCTGACCTGTCCACCACTCAGAGACCTGTCCTGACCTGTCCACCACTCAGACTGTGTTTCTGACCTGTGTGTTCCTGACCTGTCCACCACTCAGAGCCTGTGTTCCTGACCTGTCCACCACTCAGAGCCTGTGTTCCTGACCTGTCCACCACTCAGAGACTGTGTTCCTGACCTGTCCACCAATCAGAGCCTGTGTTCCTGACCTGTCCTGTGACCTGTCCACCAATCAGAGCCTGTGCCACTCAGAGCCTGTGTTCCTGACCTGTCCACCACTCAGAGACTGTGTTCCTGACCTGTCCACCACTCAGAGACTGTGTTCCTGACCTGTCCACCACTCAGAGCCTG